>JAUCRC010000001.1:1257500-1562500 GCA_032399595.1 Tetragonula carbonaria
GCAATTTCATTTTTATCAATAGCATTTGTAGGTTATGTACTTCCAAATTAACTCGTGTACGATTAATTGGCAGAGCAATTTCATTTTTATCAATAGCGACTGCATTTTTAGATTATGTATTTCCAAATTAACTCGTGTACGATTAATTGGTAAAACAACTTCATTTTTATCAATAGCATTTGTAGGTTATGAACTTCCAAATTAACTCGTGTACGATTAATTGGCAGAGCAATTTCATTTTTATCAATAGCATTTGTAGGTTATGTACTTCCAAATTAACTCGTGTATGATTAATTGGTAGAACAATTTCATTTTTATCAATAGCGACTGCATTTTTAGATTATGTATTTCCAAATTAACTCGTGTACGATTAATTGGCAGAGCAATTTCATTTTTATCAATAGCGACTGCATTTTTAGATTATGTATTTCCAAATTAACTCGTGTACGATTAATTGGTAAAACAACTTCATTTTTATCAATAGCATTTGTAGGTTATGAACTTCCAAATTAACTCGTGTACGATTAATCGGTAGAACAATTTCATTTTTATCAACTGCATTTTTAGGTTATGTTACTTCCATGAGGTCAAATATCATTTTGAGGAGCAATAGTTTACCTGCGGATGGTTCTGCTGCGTGAGAACGTTCACGATCGAGGGTGAATCGACGACGAACGAGAACGATTAGAGAAAGCTAGACCGAGTTCGAACGAAGGAGGAGGAAAGTAGAGGAAACGTAGCAAGAACACGGGGAAGAAAAAGGAAACGAAAAGGAAGAGTTAAAGGAAAATATTATAAAAGATGTAAATTCAGGATGATTAATTCGATTAATTCATACAAATGGAGCCTCGTTTTATTTATTAATTTACATTCGTATCTGACGAAATTTATATTATTATTCATTTGAATTGACTCGTGTATGATTAATTGGTAGAGCAATTTCATTTCTATCAACTGCATTTTTAGGTTATATACTTCCAAATTAACTCGTGTATGATTAATTGGTAGAGCAATTTCATTTCTATCAACTGCATTTTTAGGTTATGTTACTTGAAGGAGAAGGAGGAAAGTAGAGGAAACGTAGCAAAAACGGGGGGAAAAAAATAAGAAAAAGAAAAGGAAAAGATCAGAGGAGAGTTAGACAGTATAGAGAGAGAGAGAGAGAGAGAGAGAGAGAGAGAGAGAGAGAGAGCCGGAAAGAGGCGAGAATTCTGGTTGATGATGGCAAGGAAGAGGCCAAATGTTGCTAGAGCATTTGGTATCCGCGTGGTTCTGAGCGGTAGCGGCTAGGCAAAAAGAGGGCTAGAGGAGAACAGGGTCGACGACCCTTGCACGTGGAGTGCTCGGAAGTAGGCCACGCCGTGACATCACGCAAAAGCAAGATGGCAGTCGGGGAAACGGGCACATTCTCGCGAGTATGCTCAGCCTACGAGCTCGCGACGCAAGTCGTGCGGAGACGTGCCGACGCCTGTGCAATCGTCAGTGCTTTTGCCGATGCGAGGGTGCGTTCCGATATTCAACGCCATCACTCTCACGACCTCGTTCTTCCTTCTTCTTCTTCTTCTTCTTCTTCTTCTTCTTCTCTTCGTCGTTCGTCTTCTCCTCTCGTCGCGATTCCATGCGTGCACCGTGAGCCACGCTCGCCGTGAATATCGGAACGCGTTCGTGATTTCGATGCGGCTGGCTGCCAACCGAAAGTTGCATCAGCGCCTTTCAGACTCGCCAACCTGTCTCTCTCTCTCTCTCTCTCTCTCTCGAGACACGCTGGAAATTTTCCGACTGCTTTTCGTTAAAACCGCTGGCTTCTTCTATGGTTCGCGATCATCGCGTCGTGTCGCGAACAGCTCGACAGAAAAAAAGAAAAGAAAAGGAAGAAGAAAAAAGGAAAAAATAGAAAACAAGCGGCGCAATTGCTCTCGGTTTGTGTCATTATTGAAGGATTGTCGTAGGATGCAAAATGGCGCGTAGCAAACAACAGCGTTCTTCCAACAGTTGTAAAGGCCCCCATAGACGTTGAAACATGCTGTGACGCATGCATCGACTCCTAGGTTTCATGAAACATCAGACGATGTTTCAGAATAATCTACCGATTCTTCGGTTCTTCGTGTGACGCCAAAGTTGAAACAAGTGTTTTAAAATGTCAGATCAACGTCTTTCAGCTTCAATATTAAGGCCCCCATAGACGTTGAAACATGCTGCGACGCATGCATCGACTCCTAGGTTTCATGAAACAGCAGACGATGTTTCAGAATAATCTACCGATTCTTCGGTTCTTCGTGTGACGCCAAAGTTGTAAAACAAGTGTTTCAAAATGTCGGATAATCGTCTTTCAGCTCCAATATTAAGGCTCCCCATAGACGTTGAAACATGCTACGATGCATGTATCACTGAGAAGCAAAGAATCACTGATGCAGGAATAAACTTTTAGCATTAGTTGGACAAAGAAAAAAGTCCGTGACGATAAACCTAACATTACTAATATTGGACCTGGAAGACGATCCGACATTTTAAAACACCTGTTTCAACTTTGGCGTCACACGGAGAACTGAAGAATCGGGGTAGAGTGGAGGCAAAAGCTGATTCTGAAACATCATCTGACGTTTCATGAAACCTAGGAGTTGATGCATGCATCGCAACATGTTTCAACGTCTATGGGGGCCTTTAACCTCTTAGGCACGAAGCGCCACTAGTGGCTTTCGCGGATGTCATCTTTCTGAAAGTATGTGTATCATATCTTTAAGAAAAATTATAATTTGATCATCAAAAACTCCAATCCCAATGTACTCGCGTAGAGAACAGCATTGTCCATCACACATTGCAGTGCTGTATCGTTTACGTGTAATTCGTGTTGTAACTCTGCCGTACAGAGAAACAACTCCGCGCAAAGTTCAGCCGTGCCTAAAGGCCCCCATAGACGTTGAAACATGCTGCGACGCATGCATCGACTCCTAGGTTTCATGAAACGTCAGATGATGTTTCAGAATCAGCTTGCCTCCACTCTACCGATTCTTCAATTCTTCGAATCATCTTTCAGATCCAATATTAGCGATAGTAATGTTAGGTTTATTATCACGAACTTTCTTTGTCCAACTAATGCTAGAAGTCTATTCCTCCATCAGTGATTCCTTGCTTCTCAGTAGTGCTTGTATCAGTCTACATCATAGCATATTTCAACGTCTATGGGGGCCTTAATATTGGAGCTGAAAGACGTTGACCTGACATTTTAAAACACTTGTTTCAACTTTGGCGTCACACGAAGAACCGAAGAATCGGTAGATTATTCTGAAACATTATCTGATGTTTCATGAAAACCTAGGAGTCGATGCATGCGTCGCAGCATGTTTCAACGTCTATGGGGGCCTTAATATTGGAGCTGAAAGACGTTGACCTGACATTTTAAAACACTTGTTTCAACTTTGGCGTCACACGAAGAACCGAAGAATCGGTAGATTATTCTGAAACATTATCTGATGTTTCATGAAAACCTAGGAGTCGATGCATGCGTCGCAGCATGTTTCAACGTCTATGGGGGCCTTAATATTGGAGCTGAAAGACGTTGACCTGACATTTTAAAACACTTGTTTCAACTTTGGCGTCACACGAAGAACTGAAGAATCGGTATTCTGATTATTCTGAAACATCGTCTGATGTTTCAGATTATTCTGAAACATCGTCTGATGTTTCATGAATAAAGCTAGGAATCGATGCATGCGTCGCAGCATGTTTTGACGTCTATGGGGGGGGGGGGGGTTTAAAAGAATAAATGAAGTGAAGGAAAAAGAATAATCTGTTCGGACAGATAACACGGGCTCGGGAATATATATCGTGTATGCATTGCGTGGAGTCGCGTTGCGTACCCCGTGCGTGTGCGTCGTGCATCGATGCAGCCTCGCGGTGTCGTGTTCTTTATCCAAAACGTGCGACACCTTGAACGTTGAACACATTGGACGAAAATGTCTAAATGCTTCTGATATTATTTCAGCGTTAGCGAGCCCGGACGTATTGCAGAAAATATATATATATATATATATATATATATATATATATATATATATATATACACACGAGCACTTTGGCCGTGGCGTGCGTGCGACGCTGCCATCTCTGCTTGCATTTTAATTGCCATGATGTAACGCCCCGTTCGGGCGTACGTGTCAAGTTTTCCTCCGGGCGACCGGTTCGTTTCTTTCTTTCGACTTTGGTTCACTTCGTTCTCTCGGTGCTTCTGTGTTGAATTTGTTCGACACAGCCGTAGCAAATATAGAATGTACGTCTGGTATACGTTTCGTACATGTGTCGTTGCATTATGTGCTAACTGACGGCGGCTAGAAACTTTCGACGAGAGAATTATAAAATGCGCGGATCCTTGTTTCTTAACACTTTACCGACCGGTAGCCTATTAATCGGCTACTATTTACCGCTATCGGTCGGTAAAGTGTCGATATCGTGTAATAATATATTTATATATTTTAACACTTTACCGACCGGTAATATCGTATATTAATATATACAAATATATCGTTATACGATATTAACACTTTACCGACCGTGTATTAGCGGTGAATAGTTAGCCGATTAATAGGCTACCGGTCGGTAAAGTGTTAACACTATTCCTACCAACATTTCACGTATGACCGGTCTTTGGCGCAACTTATATTCTTTAATACAGAATGAAGATAAAAGCCAATTTGACAGTATAAAAAATATAGTTTCTTTTATTCAGAAGTATATAATGTACATTTCATTCGTTTCCACCGCATTATTTTTTATTTATTTTACATAGTAGATGAGACGGTGTAAGAAAATCCGAGGTTCTGGAACGCTTCGGATACCAATCAGGCCAATAGGCGAGCGAGAACTGTTGTAAACACTTGGAAGTGCCGTTAATCAGTCTCTGGAAGGCACTTTTCGACTAAAATCATGCCAAAATTGCACTGCCTTTCGTTTGTAACGACTTTATAGTTTTGGAATTGAGTCCACGAAAAGATACTATTACAAAAAGGTATAAATCGTTTTACCGGTCGAATGATCGGTCGTGATAGGTAAGACAGACTACAAATATTTCTCTCAACAAATAAACAATAAAAAGAAGAAGTGAATATTGAAAAATGTATTATACGTATATTTGAGGGAATGTCGCGATGTTTAAAGTCGATTTAATTACGTTGTATATAGGAAATTCTAATCGAAATTTTAAAAACGATCATTTGACCGTGGTAGGAATAGTGTTAACCCAGTACATGCGAAGAATGTTGCGCCGATTTGATATGTGCTATTTTCTATGAAGAAAATGCCGATTCCCTCTCGAGGAAGAATCTCTTCAGGCTTTTAAAGGATATGAAATACAATGTTACATAGTGTGGCAAAATATTTAACAATAGAACTATCGACCGATCGAGATTAAGACGAAGCTATTTCTATGAAAATCTTTTCAAACAGAAATGACTGACGTTTAAAGAATATATTTTCTTCGATGTTATAAAAATATTTTTATATTTATTGACTTGTTAATTTTTTTTTTACAAAAGAAATCCCACGTCATCGTGTGGTACAGTTGATGCCAAATTTGTCCGGTTTGTTCGGCAAATATTGAATAAATTTGCATCTGGCTCTAGATGGAAAGAGTTGTTTGTCAATTATAATATTTGCACGTAGTTTGTAGCAACCCTGACAATATCGAATAAACTTATCCCGTGCAGCTGATATCAAAGGAAATTTATCGCTTTGTAAACGTTGACTTTGTCACTTTTTTTTTTTCTTTTTTTTATCAAAGCGAATAAATCTCAATTTTATTTCGGTAAAATTCACGGTGTTGGGAAAGAAGTTTGGTCTCCATTTTTCTGTTCCAGATTTATTAAAGTTTGGTCTCCATTTTTCTGTTCCAGATTTATTAAAGTTCCAGATTTTTTGTTTCGTTGCTCCCCGTGCATGCAAACTCGGTGAAACTTCTAATTCCGTGCTAGACATTATAAGTTCAAGAATATGGCCGTCGATTAGTAAAGAAAACGTGCAATTTTCCTGATAATTATCACCATCACATCGAACAATGGCAGTATAAATTCTAAAAAAACGTGTGAGAAGTTGCACGAGACTGATTAATTCGGTGAACAGATTGCAGGATCCTTTTACATTTTGACAAGTACCAGCCATTTTCAAAAAATTATTTCCATAATCATCATTTCTAACAAATAAAAATAAAATCAAATCCGTTATATTATTTCTTTATTTATCATCGCAAAAGTCATTGCATCGTTGCAACAAGAAAAATATAACGTGAAACAGAAATTTAAAAAAAAAAGAAAATTGCAAAACCAGTCATTTTGAAAAAATTATTTTCATTTCTAACAAATAAAAATCAAATCAAATCCGTTATATTATTTTTTTAGTTATCACCGCAAAAGTCATTGCAACGTTGCAACAAGAAAAATATAACGTGAAACAGAAATGAAAAAAAAAAAAATTGCAAAACCAGTCATTTTGAAAAAATTATTTTCATTTCTAACAAACAAAAATAAAATCAAATCCGTTATATTATTTCTTTGTTTATCATCGCAAAAGTCATTGCAACGTTGCAACAAAAAAAATATAACGTGAAACAGAAATTAAAAAAAAAAAAATTGCAAAACCAGTCATTTTGAAAAAATTATTTTCATTTCTAACAAACAAAAATAAAATCAAATCCGTTATATTATTTCTTTGTTTATCATCGCAAAAGTCATTGCAACGTTGCAAAAAAAATATAACGTGAAACAGAAATAAAAAAAATTGCAAAACCAGTCATTTTGAAAAAATTATTTTCATTTCTAACAAACAAAAATAAAATCAAATCCGTTATATTATTTCTTTATTCATCATCGCAAAAGTCATTGCATCGTTGCAACAAAAGAAGTGTAACGTGAAACAGAAATTAAAAAAAAAAAGAAAATTGCAAAACCAGTCATTTCGACTGGTGTGGTAGTTCTACTGTCAATTATCAAATGTAAACTTTTACAGTTAGATGATATAAATTGTAAGTGTGAGCGAAGGCCACTTGACACTCAGAGGAATGATAATCTGAACGTAAACAAACGAGTCCGACACATCGGCATTTTTCACGTAAGTGAACCGAGGGGCCGATATAACTAAAAGGGTTGTTAAAAGATTGCGCTCGTGTAGCCACGTTAACACATATCCGTCCGCGTGACGAAAATTCGTCACTTCACAGACGATCATCAGCAGCCGAATGACGAAAAATTCGTCATTTGTATATTTCAGTAAATAATTGATAGTTGTTTCATTAAATCCGAATAAAACGTAATTTTTACCAAACAGAGATAATTCTACGAAAAAACTGATCATGATCGTATAAGGGTGCAAAAGCAAAAAAAAAAAAAAGAAATTAATTTAAAAACGTATCAGTCGGTACTGCGTATAGAACAGGTTTATTCAAAGTTTAAGCACTTGGGTGTTAATTACTATTAATTACTGATAAAATTGAAGTTTCGAAAATAATTTACTTTGTCTGGTAAAATAACGAGTGTGTTTTCGATAATTCATTTCAACTTTTTTGCGGATTTAATTTTTATTCAACTTCAGAAAGAAAAAAAATCAAAGCTAAAGATGCGTATATATAAATTACAAATTCATTTTATTTCATTTCCCAAAATTTCACTAAAAAACATATGACTTTTTAAAAGTTAGGTTGTTTTTAGATATAGAGCATATCGTTTCTACGGATAGTGTCAAAAAATGCCGGCCAATTTGGTCGAATAATGGCGGCGCGAATAATGCCGGACGGATATGTGTTAACGATCTCTTACGAGAATGAACGTTGCAGGAATAGGAACGATTGGAAAATCATCCTTCGAACGATAAAACCTGGCAATTGTTTCGCAGAAGGTACAAAGTCTAGCTCGTGTTGATACGAGCACGCCACAGGCGTAGATGTGGCGCGATGCAATTACAACGGTGATGTAACGCGCGTATCTTATCGGGAAATTCATAAAACAAAACGTCGTTTGCATTTACGTACGGCTTCGCTTCGCTCGAACGTAACGTTTTCCCTTTTAGATTTATGCAACGTTATGCGGCACCTCCGTCGATGCACGCCACTAATTTCAAACGCTACGTTTTATCAATTGCGGTAACTGCAGTAGCGAGGCGTGTGGGTAGCGAATAATCTGCGTGATGATCGTGTATCGAAGAACTTTCCTCCTTTCTGAAACATAGTTATATACGCGACAGCGAGTGAACAACAACGATCAAAAAATAAATGTTTAATAAAGACGCGCTCGGGCTGGAAAACGAAATGGGGGCACAAGCTTCTGTTTCTCGCCGAGTAATTCGAGTTAATCGTAACGTATATGTGCGCTAATCGTAAACAAACGGATATGACGTCACGGCAGCCATACGATCGAAACGTATTTCGTACCCCTGGCGTGTTGCACGACACGCGATACGGCCAAACAAATCGCGGAATTTTACACTCACGCTTGTTAAAAGTTGTTGCGTATTATTCTATAGCCTCTTTATCGTTATCGAGAGGAGAATGATATTTTCGACGAAAACTTCCAAAACTGCTAGTAACTAGTTATTACGGAAACATAAATGTTTCAATAACAGTGCGCCGTTTCACCGCTTGGCGTCGTGTTAGAACCTTGTTGTTTGAAGTGTAAGTGGCGCCAACTTGTGGCCGGTTTTAAATACTTTGTTCGTACAGACGTACTGATCGCCAGTATTTCTTCCGGGAAACAATTGATTGCACTTTATTAAATCTTCGTCAAACTGATAGAGGAGAGAAGTCTGCTACTTAATTTGAAAGTCAAGAAAAAGTTCATAGATCGATCCTTTATTTAGATGAGACCTTTCGTCTTTTGAAAATTCGATCAATCGATGGACACATTGAACACTATTGCCATCCAGTGGCGAAACGACGATACTAATTAGAATTAGTTTCAATTCGCTGGTAAAGTCATAATCAGAAATTTACCCAAGTATGATAATTTAATTGCCCGTTAAGCGTTTCAATCGATACACGTTAATGTTATATCGTCTCGCATGAATTTTACGTGTCTGCGACGATAATCAATTTTTTACAAGTAATATACATATTTATTTGTTATGTCATTTGACTAATTAGCCAATTATACGGAGTACGTACGCACGTGCAAAATGAAAAATTTATTGCACGTTGTCGTTAGATGGCGCTGATCCACGCATGCGCGCAGCATAGACTCACATCAGAGACATCTTTCTGCCTGGTAAATCCTTTACCGACCCGGTAAAGTCTTCCGAAACTACAGCAACGTTGACGCCATTTTGTGGTGGTGTTTCAGAGCACGAAGATGTTGTTTGTTTCGGTATTTTGTGAGAACTGAGGATTTCTACCGCGTTCTTCTTGTACCTGAGAAAATGACGCAGTTTCTACCGCCAAATTTGTTGGCCCTTTTCGCCCCGCGTGATCCTATACCGTATTTACCCCCGGTTAGCAAGCTCCCGCACGAGAAGAAAAATGGAGGCTACATCGGTGTTGGAGGTTTCCTTAAATATTTCGAGGTAACAAACATTTTCACCGAGCGGTTTCACGCCGTACGCGCATCATCGGAATGCCTTTTCTCGAGTGTCTAACCTATCGGCGTTACCATTTGTCGCCGTTGCGCGAGAAATAATAACGGATATAGCGTGCGTTATATATCTTGCAGGAACCGAAAGACACACCGCCACCGGTACGCGTGGAGACGAGAGAGGAACGTCTTGAACGCAGAAGAAGAGAACGCGCCGAGCAAGTGGCGTATAAATTGGAGCAAGAAATTGCAGTATGGGATCCAGCTGGTATCCCAAATGTAACAGCGGATCCCTTTAAGACGCTTTTTGTAGCTCGAATAGTGAGTTGGTTTCTTAATAGTAAATACAACAATTTCCATGTTATCACGTTGATGAAACGCTTTGCTCCCCCCTGAATGCTCGTGTCGTGTCCTTTTCAGAACTACGATACGTCTGAATCGAAACTTAGGAGGGAATTCGAGGTATACGGTCCAGTAAAAAAGGTAAGCAGATTAAAGTATAGTAGCTCTCTGCGTTTCACGCGTATTAAGATTTGTATTCGCTTTTTCAGATAGTGGTAATTCATAATACAATAAATGGCAAACCTAGGGGATATGCTTTCATTGAGTATGAGCACGAACGAGACATGCACTGTAAGTAAAACGCACGAAAAGTAAACCCCTTCTTGAGAAACCTCAGTGAGTCCATAGTCTGGAATTTCACCGTTACTTAGCGTCACTTCCAGCTAGTTATAGTGGGGCAGGGCTATAGTTAGGCTACCCATTTTCATTGGTACTAAACCAGACGGTATGGGGGGTCCCGCCATACATCCATGCAGGATTACCATTCTGTAAATGCATATATGGTAAACGATCAACTGAAAAGAAAAATATTGGCTGTCTTGATTAATGCAGTTTTTATCTTGTTCTTGGTACAGCGTGGTGGCCGCTGCCGGCAACTAGTGCCGTTCACTATTCCATGCAAAATCCCTGAACCTGCCTGATATGATAGGTTTGTATGTGTGGTAAGATCCAACATACAACAACGTTTGTTAGCGTCTATGCTTACCCTATTTATCTCGTCTGATTTTGTTGTATTTGCGGTTCGAGTGTTAACCCCTTACCGGGGGTTGCTGATAGACATACTTTTTAAAACTTTGGGAATCAGGACTCGGTTCCATGCATATTTTTTGGGCTGATATTCGTTTACTTTTAAACTACACGGTTTGCAAAAGTTAGCATTCTACATTGAAATTGATTGGTGGGCTTTTAGGAAAAAGGTTCAGGGACACGCTCTGCAAGCAGTTAGATTTTGCGTCTGTACATAAAGGTAGATTACAAACGTCACAATCAGACTATTTATATATATTATATCAAAATTATATGTATAATATATATATATATATATAATGTGTACATATATACATATACCTATACCTATAAATAGGTAACGTTTGAATTTCCTCGAGCAAAATTTAACCGCATTTTCTCTCAATGCTACATTAACAATCATGCATCATTGGGTAATATGATACACTTCATCGTGCCTTGGTTGTAGCACCTACTTTTTTTTTTTTTTTTTTTTAATTCTTGGGTATATTATTATAGCTATTATAAGTACTTGTAGGACAAACTTTACTCATGTAAGATCCAAGTACAAACGCGTACCAAGTGAATGTCGGGCACCGTGTATGGACTCTACAAACCAAGAAAGGCAATTAATTCTCGTTAGGTCTAGTACCAAAAATGCATGTTCCAAAAACACTAAAACGATTGTTGTCTTTCAAGCATCTTATTTTCGTCGCTGTTCTCATTATTACTAAAGTCTTTTAAATTACTTAGTTTTCATCATCTTATTTAGAAGGTCATCCAATCATTCTTTCTCAACCAAATTATTTACATTTAAGTCCTTGAACATATCAATTTCGATATAGAATACTAATTTGTTCGATGATTATCTGAACTTTGGACTTTCATCTCGAATCACAGTCGATTCCTTTTTGGAAAGCGTGCATTGAAAAAATGAAAAAAAAAAAAAAGAAAAAAAAAAGTACGGGTATGTTCAAAAAGATAAAAAAACGTTTTCCGTGAAAATAAAGAGTTGCCCTTGTTGAACGAGAACAAAATAATAATAATAATAATAATAATAATAATAATAATAATAATAATAATAATAATAATAATAATGAAAAGGAGAGGGAAAGTTAAATTCCGAAAGGAAAGAGCTCGTTTCATTTTTAGCGTAACGTTAAATTGTAATGTACAAGTAGAGCACAATATATCATGTACACAATGTCAAAGTATAAAGCATAACACGATACTTGCGCACGGTTTGGTCGTAAGTAAAAAAGAAAAAAGCGCACCAGGTAAATACAAAGTAAAACTTCTTCGGGGAGATTGAACGAACATGTGAAGACTGGGCACCTTCCCAATGAATAGCATACGCGCTGGCCTACTCTATGCTCGCGAGTCTCTTACAAGTTCATTTCACGATTAAACGTACTTCTAAGATTTGTGTTAACTTCCGTACGTAAGTAGCCGCGGTAGGTATTTTTGTATTCTTGCTATATCTTTTTTTTTTTTTTGAACTTTACAAACGTAGTATTTAAGGTGAAACGAAAAAATCCGTACATTTTATTACTGATTCATGCCCCGCGAATATAACGTAGACTCGTGATTTTATACGGTAAAATGATCATTACGCTGCGGCCATTCGGACATTCTTCTTCTTCTTCTTCTTCTTCTTATTCTTCTTATTCTTATTCTTCTTTTCAAGAGAAAACAGTAGTAGCTACGTGAACCACGCAATCTCGGCATTTTCCGACGCTTTGTAACGCTTTAGAGAGGAAAAAAAAAAAAACAAAACGCAGAGAAATCCTCATCATTCGGGTGTGCGTGTATGTATGTATATGTCGTGCAGAGAACGCAGAAATTCACCAGTCCTCTCAGATTGAGTCGAGAATTCACGTGTCGTGATGGTACGTACATTTTACTTTATAAATGAGCGCACGTTATAATCGGTACGCGTACAATCAGGAATAACATGTGCCGATACCTTACGACCTCAATCATTTCTAAAAAAAAAAAAAAAAAAAAAAAAATGGTAACGATTATTAGCTTGGATGACGATACCTCGCCGATATATAACTGAAAATAACATCGCGAGAAAAGAGAGAGGGAGAGAGGGAGAGAATCAAATGTAGGTAATACGGATGCGAAACTCATCGCTTCGGTATACTCGATTTATATTATCTCTCTTTTTTTTTTTTGTGTGTGTTTTTCAGTATCGCATTCTCAGATCTTGTTCTCTTGCGTTCTCGTGTCTGTCTGTATATATTTTTCATTTGTACGTCAAGCGAAGATTCACGGTTTCGTGGAGGAAAAAAAAAAAAAAAAGAAAAAAAAAAAAGAAAAAGAAGCCTTTCGAAGAGGATTATTTTCTAAAAGCGCGATATTCGTATTTTTTTCGAGATTCGATTCCTAAAGATTGAAGTCTTTTCAGAAAAGGCAAAAAAAAAAAAAAAAGAAAAAAAAGAAAAAAAAAAGAAAAAAGAAAAAAATTTTTTTCTGCCACCTGAGATTTATTTCCTCGGGACGTAGGAAGTCCCGATAGTTTACTTAAATAGCGAACGTGGGATCGGAGGGCAAATGGTAATTTTCAATCGGTACTTCTAGCTGCTTATAAGCATGCGGATGGTAAGAAAATAGATGGTCGCAGAGTGTTGGTGGACGTCGAACGGGCTAGAACTGTGAAGGGATGGCTTCCGCGGAGGCTCGGCGGCGGTCTCGGTGGAACGCGAAGAGGCGGCCCCGACGTGAACATTAAACACTCTGGTCGGGAAGATAATGAAAGAGAACGAGAACGGTATCGTTTGGAACGAGAGAGGGAGAATTCTGGACGCCTTGATCGAGACAGGTATATAATATCGAATATTTCTCTCAAAATCTGTTTCTCAAACATATTTCAAATTCTTTCTCACACCCTGTGCGTATATATATCCGTTCATCTGCAGAGATCGCGATCGCTTGGACAGAGAGCGTAGAAGGTCCCGCGATCGTAAACGAAGAACAAGAAGCAGATCGCGCGATCGGAAACGTAGACGATCGCGCGATCGTTTAGCCGATCCGGACATCGAAGAGATCCAAAGAGACGAACGACCGCGCGACAGGAGGGATCGCGATCGTGATCGCGATCGCGACCGTGACCGTAAGAGAAGACGTTCCAGGAGTAACGATCGTGATCGCGACAGGGACCGTAAGAGAGACAAGCGCGATCGCGATCGCGAACGTAGAGATAGGAAAGATCGGGGTGATCGTCAAGACGAGGACACGAAAGAAATTCGAATCAAGGAGGAACCTTTGGATGGTACGTTCTCGTGAATTCTTTTGCTAAATTATATATATATATATATATATATATATATAATTAATTAATTATACATATTTGTTATATAATATAATATATATTTGTTATATATATTAAAATATAATATATATATAATAAACATATTATTTATCGTCAATGCAATTGGTTGGAACAAAAAACGCTGAACTGTTCTTGTTGAACAATTTTTTTCAGATTACCCTGACTATAGTAACACGTTCTCAACGTCTGGATCGTACTTCACCGCCGTGAAATACGAAGACGATAACGATCAAGAAGTAGAAGAGAAATACAGAATTCCAGAAGGTCGTCCAGATCCCCCTCCCTACAATAACTATGATTCCGTACAAGACTATTGATCTCGATGATATCATCATCTCTTGTATTGTTCTTTTTCGTTCCCCGTGCACGATAACTTAACGCAATTGCCAACCATGTATTGTATTCCCTACTGTTGTTAGTGTAATACTGAATTGTCTATTGTTTGAGTATGTAGTTTCTGTAGAATCTGCAGCGACCAGATGCTCAATAAGGATTTACTGCAAGGTAAGCAGATTTCGATTAATGATTTATACGCAGTTATTTCTATCTCGATTGGTTTCGGAATTTTTATATATTTGCGATTGACGCTGAAGGTGAATCTGTCGAGTCAGTCTAGGCGCGATTCATGAAATTCGATTACTGTAGCAGTTTGTGTATGTGTGTGTATGTGTGTGAAACCTCGCAATATAAAACTGGGTAGGTCAATGAACATTCGAATTTTCTTCTTTTTTTTTTTTTTTTTGCGCCTATTGCAATTTCAATATTCAATTTAAATATGTACATACATAAATAATACATATGGAATATAAAGTTAGTTCTTTCACGACTGCTACATGTATATTTATATATGTATAAATAAAGTAAATTAAACTCCACTCACGTTTGCCAGTCACTCTGACATTTGTCTTTTAATCTTTATAATTTACAATAGCAAGGGGGTAACACGATCTTAAATCACGCTCGAAGTTCGTCGGGAAGATCGAAGTTTACAAAGGTTTTATGAAACCGTGAAGCGACGATGTTTGTGTTGATGCCTATGTGCATAATTTCAATACACGTACGTGCTGCGGTATCGAACGAGAGTTATTTTTTGTTACATCTACCGTAAGTGATGACCAGCTCATCGCGTATTAACTGGATCAGATCATTCCGGTCTCTTACTTGTGTACACGATGTCGATAGCGAGATTAAATATAGTAAAAACTTCCAAGAAAATCAATCGCAACGATGAAATTATTGTACTTTAAATAAATTTGTCTAGAACAAATCGTATCGTATGTATTCCATCACGAGGAATTATTTTCATTTTTCTCAGTTTTCGTACGAACGTCGTATCATTTTACCAAACTGTAAAAAAAACCAGTGTACCGTGTATACCCTTTTGTTTTTCATCATTCCTTCTTCATCGTTATTTTCAATTTTTGTTAAAAGAATTGCTATCGAATCAACAGTTACGATGCATGAAATTAACTAGCATTCGAATCTGGCGCCAAATGGCGTTGGTTGTCGAACTTTGACGTAGCAGCGCTGCGGTAGCTGTTTCTTGCATTTTCGAAAGAACCGTTTTGCATTTTCTCTTCCTGCATTTTGCAGAAATATATTACAGGTAAATAAACCGTCGTTGTTGCAAAAATCTCATTCGTTCACAAGTTGTGTGAACCTAGCGTTTCCTTATTGGCTTCGAAGCTTTCGAGAATTATTTTTGAATCCAGCGGAGAGTTTGAAAACAATATCACTTGATTCAGGTAATTGAATTTTACGTTTATCGAATCGTAATAAAGTTTAACAAAAATAATAATATGTTTATTATATATATACTATGTATTATATATATATATATATATAGAAAATAATATGTTTATTATATATATACTATGATTATATATATATATATAGCAAATAATATGTTTATTATATATATACTATGTATTATATATAATTTTTCTTCCTATTAAACAAAAATGTATTTTACACATATATGGACGTTGCAGATTATGTGCAAGTAAATAAAATTTAGCAAAAATTTTTGTTACAAATATATATATACATACGTACATATATATACATACATATGTACGTACGTATATATATATATATATATATATATAATATATATATAATATACATATAATAACATAATGCATATATGCTATAATATATATATAATAACATGTAATATATATAATAATATATATATAATAACATGTAATTATTTGCTATATATATATAATACATAGTATATATATAATAAACATATTATTGCTATATATATATATATAATACATATATATATATAATAAACATTATTTGTCTATATATATATATAATACATAGTATATATATAATAAACATATTATTTGCTATATATATATATATATATATATATAATACATAGTATATATATAATAAACATATTATTTGCTATATATATATATAATACATAGTATATATATAATAAACATATTATTATTTGTTATATATATAAAATAGATATAATAAAATATAATATATATATATAATAAACATATTATTTATTATATATTACAGAAATAGTTATATATTACAGAATATTTTCAATTGATTAATCAATTGATGACACAGAGATAGAAAGAGGGAAAAAGATGTAGCGGGATGAAATAAAGCATCGAATTAGAAGCAGGTGATGATAGATGATGATAGCGAGTGCAAGTTCCTTATCCTATTTGCGCGATGTCGTTGTCCGATGTCAACCGGCACCGCCATATTAAACGCTCGTTCCCCGGAAATTGCAATCCCCCTGCAATAACTTGGAATTGCTTCTGATTCGACTATCGTCGCCCGAGCCTATCGTTCATCGGTCGAAAAATCAGTCTGGCAAATTGCGTCGGCATTGCGATTCTGCTATTCTCTTCTGAGCAGCTGGCCTCGACTTTTCTTTAAGTATGCCTTTAAGATTCAGTATTCTATAGAAGCTCGGGAAGGAAAGCACCGTTTCATTTTTGGTTTGCAGATGATTCTTTTTTTTTTAATAATTTCCTTAAGATCTTCGTGAAAATCATACAAATACCTTGGAATTTTCAGTGAGTTTTCTTTTGCAGTTGAATCGTGCCTGAAGGCGTAATTTCAGGCCAGGCTTCAACGTCGCCTCCTTCGAACGAAAGGAAGACGATCGCGATAATGGAACACGCAATGAAGTAGTTGAATACAGAAGTTGTTTAATCAGAAATAGTTGGCGCGGTGTTTCCACCGGATAAATAAATTGAGGAACCGCAGGCGTAAGTAACTCGAGCGGTTCGCCTCGTTTCTCGACTCAGTGCCTCTTACCCTTCGTCGCAGAGTGCTTAATTATTAGCGGTTCTGGATTTAGATCGGTCTCGTGTCGTTGGCGATGCCACTTCTCCACTTCCGTTCCGCTAATAATCTTCGCGTAGAAAAGTCTTGTTCACTCGGCCGGGAATTATTTACAGTATGCAGCATGCAGTCTCGTTTATCGAGGTTAACTTTTTCGTCCGAAATCGAAGAAACATCCGTGTCGAGTAGCTAGATTCGACTCTAGCTACTCGAGTTTGAAATTTTGTTGAACGAATCGAGTCGAGTGGAGAGTCGTTAGGTTCTCCGGGGTATCCATTAAGTTTCATCAATTTTGTTTCGATTCCTTTGAGAACGGAGAGCGGAGACGCATCGCACCGTGTATCCGGCATCGTAAACCGAACGCGATTCGAAGCCCCACGGTAATTCTATTTCGTACAATTTTAACGACGATTCGACTCCGGCGAGCTCATCGCTCGTATCGGGCTTTTCGGATAAAAGTTGCTCGCCGATTAATCTTGCTAAAGGATATTACTTAGGGAATGATGAAGTAGCCTCTCTCCAGTGGAAGGTACTTGCTTTGAGCGCTTTCTCTCTCTGCCCACAGTCTTTTGATTCAACGCTGAATAATATTACGCCGTCCGGCTTCTGCTGTTTGACCAGAAAATGCAGAAAATTTCTTTTCAGTGACCGCTGGCTCCGAAACGTTCAACATTGGGTTTACATTGTTGGAACACAAAGCGGGGTTTACTTTGTTTGTTAAAACAAGGCGAGAAGCTGGAACGAAGCTGGGAACTCGCCTTGAACGAAAACTCCAAAGCACCGCGAGCTAGCTTTCACACACGCGAATTATTGGCCACGGAGGAGATTCGAATCAATGCCCCGATAGAACGCCGCGCGGTCGTTCGTGAATCTTTTATCACCGTTTGTACGAACGAAGATTAATCATTCGCGTTTACGATCAATGGGAATCGTTGTTTGTTTGGTAGTAGCAGAGAGCGAGCTCGAGGACGGACGAAAACTGAAACTGTTTCGGAAAAATATTTTCACGAGAGGCGAGGAAACACACTTGCCAGAGGAGGGGGGCGGGGAGAAGCAACGGTGTCATCAGGACGACAATATGGGACGAGAGACGAGCACTACGAACGTTTTAGGGGTAATTAAAAGCAATTTCTTAATTGCACGAATTCGTATTATCCGGGACAGTTGCAGCAGGCTGAATGTACAAAGGAGCTTTCTATCGAGAATAATTGTTCCAGAAGAAACGCGTTCGTTAAGACAAACGATGAAAAGAAGGAGGAAGAGCAAAACCAGAGAAGAGCTGAAATCAAGGAGAAAGCGGCAAACACTTGTGGATGAAACGGAGAGAAACAGAGAGGGAGAAAGAGACAAAAGGTGAGGAAGAAATCGGCGTATGCAACGAAATAGAGAAGAATAGCTGAGAAAAACTCTAGATGGAAAGCACAGTAGCATGAGGGAAGAGAAAGAGAAAAGGAAGCGAAAACGCGTATAGTCAAAGCGTTTTCAGCGGTAGAGGGAGAGAGAGAGAGAGAGAGAGAGAGAGAGAGAGAGACAAAAGGTGAGGAAGAAATCGGTATATGCAACGAAATAGGGAAGAAAAAACCCTAGAAGGAAAGCACAGTAGCACGAGGGAAGAGAAAGAGAAAACGCGTATGATAGTCAGAGCGTTTTCGGCGGTAGAGGGGAGAGAGAGAAAGAGAGAGAGAAAGAGCAGTGCACGGCACGGCACGGCGCAGGTGTGCGCCGGTAGCCCGGTCGCTGGCATGGTATTCCGCACGCCTTAGGTGCGCGTGTGCGCCGAAAGAACGACAGTGTAAAGTTCGGAGCGTGTATAGGTGCGCCTGTGCGGTATATACACAGGCACGAAACCTTCCAGTTTGATCGCGAAAGAGCGACGAGAGAACGCTAGTACATTGGGTACATTGAAAGAAGAGAGGGTTGGTACCAGGGGCCAGGGTTTGGAGAGAAAAGCAAGCTTGAGAGAGTATGTGTGTGTGTGTGTGTGTGTGTCAGGAAAATTAAAGCTACACGAGGGAAAGTGTAGTTTGGGCTGTGTGGGCCCAACGTAGGTGATCGAGAAAGGGGGGAGAAAGTAGAAAGTAGACAGAACTGTTGAGTAGTCGGAAAGTAGACAGACAAGTAGATTGGGTAGTTGGGCAGACAGAGCGAGTACGTATAGATGTAGGCAGGCAGGTAGACAGGTAGGCAGGTAGGCATGCAGGCAGCGATGCAGGCAGCAAGCCAGATGGCGAGGGTAGGAAGCAAGGTGGGCGGTCGAAGGGGTAGTAACGGATAGTAAGGGGAGTCGGGGGTGTTCGGAAGGGGATGCCGGAGGTGGCGGCGTACAGGGGGCGGCAGGCTGGTGGTGCGTCAGAGCCTGCAGTGAGCCCGGCAGTGAGGCGAAACGTTGGGCTCCGCGCGGGAGTCTCGTGGCCGCCCGCCTTTTCTTTTAAGTCGGGGTGCCTTTTTCCTTACACCCACCCCCCGCCCCTTTTTTCGTCGCCCTCGCGGCTCTACGGACCGATCGTCGCTCTCTTTTTCAAGGCACGCGAGTGTTAGCCTCGCTGCGACTCGTCGCCGTGTGATCGTTCCGCGCGCACGATCTCGTCGAAGCACGGTTCTCGTCGTTCTTCTGGTTCCGTTTCTTTCCTTCCGATTTCTTCTTCTTCGCCTTCGGTCGCCGTGTCGCGGTCGCGGTCTGTCTTTCGCAGATCAACCGCCGCGGACAGCGATTAACCGATTCATGGGTTAATAAAAACCGGCGCGATTCGCTGAGTGCCGATAAAGAGGATCAGATTCGCGAGGATCAGTTCACAGCAGCACGGACGGAAACGGTAGAGGAAAGACTACTACTAGGAGAAAGAAAAAGAGCACAGAGAGAGAGAGAGAGAGAGAGAGAGAGAGAGAGGGAGAGAGGGATTCTTGAGACGGGACGGTGCGGAGACACAGGTACCCTCCTCGTGGAGAGACACACACCGTGGACGCGAGGTTGGCTGCGGCACCGGAGGAGAGGATCAACCGCAGGAAGACCGGCGGTGGTGCGTGACCCTCCGGCTTCTAGCCACATGACACGGTGTTCGATCTCGCGTGCACAATCTCGTTACGGTTCTTCTTTCAACGAGAAGAGGATATCATCGTGCGTTCTCTCTTGGTGATCGTTGCGACGCGTTGGTGGTATCGGTCGGTCGGTGTCGGGGTGTCGGTGACGACGGTGTCGGTGTAGGTGTAGGTGTAGGTGGTAGGTGTCGGTGTATCGCTGGTCGGCGGCGATCATTCGGCGGCCGTTGGCGGCGAGGAAGCGGAACCACGTTTCGTTTCCACGTTTATTCGTTCGTAGTGAATGTTTCATCGTTGCGAAGTGGACGTGGGGAAAAAGCAAGAGGTGCAAAAAGCAACGTGGTCAGATATAACACGGTGCGACGACGTTGCCAATGTCAATGTTAACAGTGTGGTTGTTGGAAAACGGTCACACGGTTTGATATCGCTGGCACGCGTAACGCTTACTCGTTACTACATGTAACACATTCGCGTCCATGTGCTTCACTTGGCTCGGCAACGACGACGACGACGACGACGACAACGGCGCGGTGAATGGGAACGGGTGCAAGAGAAACAGAAACGGAAACGGAAACGGAAACGGAAACGGCAATGGTAACTGCAACGGCAACGACGAGAACGGCAACGGCAATGGGTCGCTCGGCTGGAGACAGAGAGTGAGAGAGGTAAAAAAGCAAAAGGGAAACGAGCATAGGTGTGCATAGGTGGGGTGTCATAGAAGGGCGGTGATCAGCAGAGATTTAGAGTTAGGGCTATGTCGTCTGTCGACCGAACACTCTCGCGATCGAAGAACGAGGAGGATCGAGAGAATCTCTCGAGAGTAAGAATAAACGAAGAAGAGAATACGCCGCGTGTGGCTTTTCTTGCCCGCGGCCTCTCTCACGCACCGCCAATGCGGCTGAGATCGCGCGATCTCATTGGCTGCAATTGTGCCGTGGTGTCGGCGATGGGTACGTCCAAGTTCGACGCTCGTGTTTGACCGAGAGGAGGGTACGCGTGCCACGCTTCCTTCCGTTTCTCTTCTCGAACGGTGAACGTGTTCCCTCTTCTCTCGCAGTCTTCTCAACCCCTCCCCCTAAACGCTATTATCACTGTTCTACGATAGGACCTAGTGTCGCGAGGTTTCGACAATTTCGTCGGATCTTTTACTCGGAAACACGGCCATCGCAATCGCCATCGAGCGAGACGGTTCTTACGAATATTAATTAATTTCTCCTGCTGTGGAAAAGTGTCGTTTCGACGACGTGGATCCGGTCGTCGAAAGATCGGTATATAAATATAAATATCGCTATCAGTCCCGAAAGCGATATATCAGGCTTCACTGTCGTTGCTCACGGCGATTCGCGTCGATTTCTTCAACTTCATCTCTCGTCCTCTCGCGAGTGAAAAGTTCGACTTTGTTTCTGTTTCTGTTTCTGTTGCGAGCTTAAACGCGTGATAGATAATCCGAATGTGGTTGGTTATTATCGCGACGATGCGAGCGAAGTAAAATGAAGAGAGGGGGGAGGGCGAGGGTGAAGGCGCAATCAAGGTCGTTGATTTCAGCTTTACTTCACGCGAGCCGATTTCATTTCGTTTGACGATTTCCACACGCGATTCCTACGCGACTCGTACGTTCGTACACGTGTGTTTATCCGATTGTGTGTATATCCGCCTTGTGCAATCGATACACACGGCGATGACTATTTATCATATACCGAGCGTAGTTAGGCTAACGGCGACCCGTCTTCCTTTCCTCTCGTTCTCGTTCACTCGCCTCTCTTTCTTTCTTTTTTTCTTTTTCTTTTTGGTTCTCGCGACGAGAGTTGCTCTTCGTGTCACGAACGAGATGGACTGGTTGCGAGCGGTCACGAGACCAGCTTAAACGACAAGAATGAAATTCTCATGTAATTTTTACTATACCACGGCCAATAACCTTGGGCTCGGACTATATACATATATTCTTTTTTCTACTCTTTCTCTATAATTATAATATAATTGTAATAAAAAGAATCTTAATCATAAAGCTTAAAGATAGGGATAAATTAAATAATAAATGTCTAGTTAATGAAAAAAAATGTATGGAAAAATTGTAACATTCGGAAGAAGTTTCTTCTAATATATAGATTGGAAAAATTCATTAAATAAAATAGAAATAAATCAATTTGTAATTATATTGATTGGCGACGGAATTGATCAATGATTATTAAAAAAGAATAATTAATGATAATAATGTAAAATTCTGTTAAAACTGAAATTTATAAGTACAATAAATCGACGGATCAAATCTTTCAAAGTAAATTTGTACAATTGTAAAATTGATTTCACTTTCGTTGGGAATTTATTGAATTTCTTATTCAAATTTTAAATCTATAAATTTAACAACATAGAAAGGATTAATGAAAACTATTACAATTATATTTCTATTCTCTCTCTTTTTACGTTTATTTACTTACTCTCTTCACTCTCCTCTCTCTTTATACTCAAACTTGGACTCGGGTTTTCGATACTTCTTGTACTCGTCTCTCCCTCCCGCCCCATGATTTCTCGATCTCGTTCTCTCGCTTCGTTTCGTCGGATGCCGAACGTATAATAAATCGTTGTGATCGTTGGCCATAACGAAAAACATTACACAGCGTCTCTATTACTAGCCTCTATAAAAATATTAATATTAGTAAATATTACCATTAGTAAAATATTACTATTAGTAAGATATTAATATTAGTAAAAATATTACTAGCCTGTCTATTTGCATCGAAGCGCCACGTACTTTGAGTACTCCGAACGTGCGAATCGGTATCGTCAGACTCAGTGGTCGTCAGCGGTGAACGTGACGAAGATCGTAGGCGTAGCGTGTCTTTCGACGACACATCGTGCCTATTTAGCAGTTCTCGAGAAGCAAAGCCGTACGAAAGCGCGTTGAAAGTTGAATCGGCCTTAATTCGTTAATTCGCCGATCGACGACGCAGCGACAGGATTTTCATCGCGGTTATAGGAAAGGGTGCCTGCCTGTCGGATTCCTCGCGGTTTCGGCTCGCGATTAGAGCAGAGAACGGAGGTTGAAAATGCCGAAACGAGATCACGATTCATCTTCCTTCTGGCACCCGGGTAATGGCGCCTCTTTTTTATTTTTTTTTTTTTTTCATTCACTTGGCAGCCTCTCATCTTCCCCTTCTTTCTCTCTCGATCTGTTTACATTTCTCTCTCTGGACCTGTGGCGTTTCTCTCTCGATGCCAACAACAACACTCTCTGCAGCTGTTACAATCTCGTCGTATCGAACGTAACATTGAACTTCGCGATTTGGCGATTAGGGCTTTTTTTTTCATAAAAACGAGCCGATCGATCGGAAGGAGAAGAATCGGGGCAGCGGTTTCTAACCTGTTCGACGATCCCGCAGATGACAGCGGCACGAGCTTCGTCGCAGTTAGTCGTCGAACACGCGCGGAAATGAATCGTCGATCGGGTGCGAGAGACGGAGGAAGATCGAGATCGAGATCGAGATCGAGATCGAGATCGAGCTGCCCTCGTGGAGAACAACGACCGTGTGTGGCTGGCCCCGGGCCAATATAAATCCGGTTGAAGGGTGAGAAACGTGGAAACCAGGTGGAAGTGGAAAAGTGCTAACTCAAGTAATATGTCTGAAAAAGATATATTTTGATAAAATATCTCATGCATGTTATAACTCATGCTATTACTACCAAGTGCTAGTGGATTTTAGTTTATTTAAAACAATTAATATTTTTCATTAGGAATAAATTTATAATTATTATGTTTTAATTTAAAAGATTAATTCTATTTATCAGGCACCTAATGAAATAATATATATAAATTAATTATCAGATTTATTATAATAATATCTAATAATTGCAAATTAATTGTTTTAAATAAACTAAAATCCACTAGCACTTGGTAGTAATAGCATGAGTTATAACATGCATGAGTATTTTATCAAAATATATCTTTTTCAGACATATTACTTGAGTTAGCAAGCCAGGGGAAATAAATGCCTACTTACATAATAAGCTAAGACAAGCTATTAGGTATATCATACCCTGACGATAAATTTTACACAATTTTCATGTAAATAACGGTCAAACATTTTTGGGTAATTAAATTTAACTATATTGTAATTTTTAAGTAATTAGGATAATGGGACAGGCAAGCATCGATTTAGCCTTCTAAGGTTTACCGGTTACTTGAAACTCCTTTATTACCCAATAAATAAGTCAATAACTTTTAACATTTTTGTCCTGTACATCTCATTCTGTCTTATCCTTCTTGTGAACAATTTCATAATTAAGCGAGCTATTTACGAGTTTTCAATAATTCTAACGATCAGAATTCTAAACATTTCAAAGAACTCACCTAAGATTGTGTATTACTCAATCTCTTCAATCTCCTCAATTATAATTATATTCTTTATTGTCAGTTACAATACCTTGTCTGTTATATCTTTCATGAGCTCAGGGCTTCTCATAGATTTGTTTTTAGTTGCAATATTTGCAAAGTTAAGAATACTCCCATTTCACAATTGAATAATTTACTGCTATGAAAAGTCAGCCTGAGGACAGATTTTTATGCTCTCCTCGATTATAAAATTCATTCCAATCGGGAATGGTGGAATTCACCAACCGGGGGGATGGTGGACTGAGAGGGGAAGGAAGAAAGGCAGAAAGGAAGGAAGGAAGGAAGGAAGACTTCGCGGGTGACGGGTGAAGACTTTCCGTTTCGTATTCGTGCAACACTCGTGTGGTTATTTCGATTACATATATATATATATATATATATATATATATATATATATATATATTGTCGAATGCAAGATGCACTTGCGGCGCCGTGACGGCGGTTGAAGCTCGAGTGGCTCGTACAGCCCCTCGATTTCACCTTCTTGACGACTCTCTTCTTCTTTTCTTTTCGCTTCGTTTGCCCAACGCGCGAGGAGAGGGCACTCTCTCGCTTCGCTTCGCTTTATCTCCCTCGCTTCACCGTGACTCGTGACGCGTCAAACAGGTGAGGAAACAAACCGCGAGACAACAAACACACGCGCGTTTGACAATAACGTTTCTTACGAGGGTGAGGTCTTGTGAATGTCCGATGTCTCGCGACTCTCTTTCGATAGCGCGCGGCTGCTGTAGCTTGGCAAATTTCGTGTCGAATATTCGGGACAAAAGGGGGGAAGCGTGTGTTTCGCGCCGCCCCGGAGAAACGCATCGTCGTTTCTCCTTGGCGTCTGGCAGCCAAAAAACGAAAGTTTCGCGGGATTGAATATAATTTAACGTAAATATTGTTATCGAATTAAAGCCAGAAAGAGGCATTTTATTGCTAATGAAAATATTGAATATTAATATTCTAATTTAATTGAAATAAAAAAATTAAAGCTTCTAACTTTATGCAATAGATAGAAGAAAATACTTGTAGTTTATTTTGAATATTATATGCTTTCAATAAAAAATTAATTGTCAATATTTGAAAATTTTTTATTTCATTCACATTTTCAATACTATGCTCTAATATAAGCTATTTAAACATTTAATACATAAAAAAAGTTAATATTATATATATATATATACGTTAATATTAATGAATATAACGATATATTAATTATTATTATAAATTTCTTATTTAATATTATCAATAATAATATTGGATTAGAAAATATAATTTCATTAAATATTTTTTCATATTTATTTAACAAACTAAAATAATTTATTGAATCGTCGTTTGCTCAAACATTTCCACTCTCGCGAGCGCTTGGCGCGATCGGTTTCCTGATTTCGCTTATTTATTTGCCTCGAAAGTTTATTTATTTATTTTTAACGATTTAGTAAATTTAAAAATATCGGCAACCGATAACCGTGTTATGTGTTTCTAAAGATGTACAATTTACCAACCAAATTAGTACGATGAACATTGTTTAGTTGAAAATAACTACGTTCGTGTGGACTCGAGCCACTTTTCGAAATTAACGAAATAACTTTTTTAATTATTTTAAAAAGGGATAAATTCTCCCCGAGGAAAATAAAATTCTCTTTAAAAAAGAAAAATACAATTTTTTTAAAAAGAGATAAATTCCTCGAACAAAAAAATAAAATATATATATACACAATTTTGTGTTATAAAATTCGAGCCTCTCCTAATCAGTTTTCTTTTCTTCAATCGAACCTAAATAAAACACGTGCGTAAATAGGCAATTTTTTTTCGTTACTTTGTCTACTCTTGTCGCGTTCGTTTGGTGGCATTTTTCGCAGTTACACGGCGACGCGTGGCGCGATATCCAACGCTTGAAACCTCGTCGAATTATAATTGAGATTGCCTCGACAATCAGCTTCGACTCGAGAGATTGTCTTGTGCCTCGTTTTACCTTCGGTGCCCGTTCGATCAATAGCGGCGATTCGAATACGAATTCGTCACGGTTCGGTCGATTCGGTTCGCAGCTCGACCGTGGTTTCAATCCTGCGGCGAATCCTGGTTGGCACGATCCTGGATGTTCCTTTCTCGCGACAACGACAGATCTTAATTTTCGCGCGATTAGATTTTTCTCTCGTTTCGTTGGTGCATGTGAGAGCTCGCTGGTTCGTCGATTCCTCCTCCGTTGCCCCCCCATCAATGAATTACGACGTGACAGGATCCGAAAGTACGTATTTAAAACTCACATACAGAGCATTGGACATTTTTTTTCTACGGAGAAACATTATCCTGGATTTTTCATTTTTTCGGGGAGTAACCAGACGTTATTTATTGCATAATTATCTCACTAGATATCAGTAAAGATGTTATCAAGAAAATTACTATCGTTCATTATCATTCAGGATTGTCGATAGTTGTATCGAAATCACCGAGATTGACCACTATTATTCTATAGTCCGAGGTATTTTTTTTCTACGGAGAAAAATTATCGTGGATTTTTCATTTTTTCGGGGAATAACCAGACGTTATTTATTGCATAATTATCTCACTAGATATCAGTAAAGATGTTATCAAGAAAATTACTATCCTTCATTATCATTCGGGATTGTCGATAGTTGTATCGAAATCACCGAGATTGACCACTATTATTCTATAGTCCGAGGTATTTTTTTTCTACGGAGAAAAATTATCGTGGATTTTTCATTTTTTCGGGGAGTAACCAGACGTTATTTATTGCATAATTATCTCACTTGATATCAGTAAAGATGTTATCAAGAAAATTACTATCCTTCATTATCATTCAGGATTGTCGATAGT
The DNA here is from genome assembly GCA_032399595.1 of Tetragonula carbonaria. Classification (NCBI taxonomy): domain Eukaryota; kingdom Metazoa; phylum Arthropoda; class Insecta; order Hymenoptera; family Apidae; genus Tetragonula; species Tetragonula carbonaria. Next base: position 1,285,021 of record JAUCRC010000001.1, read on the forward strand.
TGTATCGAAATCACCGAGATTGACCACTATTATTCTATACTCCGAGCTATTTTTCTTTTAAGCAGAAAAATTATGTGCTCCTGAGGATGTTCACGTCAGGCACAAAGAAGAAAACGTTCATTTTTACTGAAAAATCTTCTTCCTTCCGGTAGTAATTATTGTTATTATTTCATCAAGATATTGATAAAATTACTATCATTTATTATTAGCAACACTAATACTATCGGCTGAAGTTGAAACGTAAAATTTCCATCACAGACGTTAAAGTTACAGCAAGCAATTTCCTATAATTAAATTTTGTTAATAAGCAAATTAAAAATTACAGAGTAATTGAACGTAGAAATGTAAATAAGATAAATTGTTTCACATTCAGTATGAATATAAAAATCAATAAAAAATTGTTGAAAGATGTTGAGCATGCAAATAATTTCTTTAAAGAAAAGTTAATATCAATGTACGAGGATATAAAAATTCTATTCATAATTAATAGTAAAAGTATGCTATTTCAAGAATTTAAGAAATGACAGAAGAATGAAATAGGAATAAATTTTATAATTGAAGATAGCAAAAAAGTTTGTTCTCACGATGATTTTTCGTAGCAATAAATTATACAATTTATGAAATGAAAACATTTTTAACTTAACAGATAAAAATTTTATGACTGCACAACGAGCTTTGATTTAAACATTTTCACGAAGGAAACATTTAAATCTCTGTGAAAATGAAACTGTTCTACATCTGTTAAAATATCCAACGGAAATTACAAGTTTGTCGTTTTCGACGATTTCGGTAGTTCTTCAATGGTATCAACCCTTTGCCGTCAACCTAACCTAACCTAACCTCAAATAAAATGATGACATTACATTATATTAACAATTCTAACACGTGATATCGATTGAAATTTAAAGCGATCATCAAGGTGCATCGAGGGTTTGCTAGAACAAGAGTTAACGATACCTAAATATTATAGTTTCAATCTCTGGGCAAACAATGTGCTCCATCATTTTTCGAAATTTCGCAAGAAGCGACAAAGGGTCTGATTTATGCGAGTTATTCCGAATTATGTGAATTTCTTTTGTTCTTCTTACGTATATTAGAGCTTTCGCTCTAGGCGTCTTATACTATATCATATATCGTATTATACAGCGTCAAATATATTGTTAATTGTCAGCAAATTATAAAAAAGAGGAAATCCGAGCTGTTAGCTAGATATAAGAAGCCGCAGTCGAGTGCAAAGGGTTAACAGTTTACCGACCGGTAGCCTATCAGTCGGCTAACATATTTTAACACTTTACCGACAAGTAGCCTATTAATTAGCTAACATATTTTGACACTTTACCGACCGGTAGCCTATTAATCGGCTAACTAACATATTTTAACACTTTACCGACCGGTAGCCTATTAATTAGCTAACATATTTTAACACTTTATCGACAAGTAGCCTATTAATCGGCTAACTAACATATTTTGACACTTTACCGACCGGCAGTCTATTAATTAGCTAACATATTTTAACACTTTATCGACAAGTAGCCTATTAATCGGCTAACTAACATATTTCGACACTTTACCGACCGGCAGCCTATTAATTAGCTAACATATTTCGACACTTTACCGACCGGTAGCCTATTAATTAGCTAACATATTTTAACACTTTACCGACCGGTAGCCTATTAATCGGCTAACTATTCACCGCTAATACACGGTCGGTAAAGTGTAAGATAACGATGCAATTGAAAAATACAGTGAATGAACAATTCGACAATGATTTAATTCGACATTCGATTCGATAAGTGGAGAGTGCTATATCGCGGGATTGGCTCGCTGATACCACGGGTGGAACAAATTTCGTTTCGTGTTGCGGGACAATTGCACTGTTTTTTCACCGCCGCGCGTTTCGATTTCGCTGCGATGTTTAATTCTAGCCGATTCAACTCGCTATATAACGAAGACTAGATTTCATCAGCCTGTAGATTTCATCGAGCCCAAGATGCCTGGTAATCGTTGAAAGAAAAGAAAAAAGAAAAAAGTCGAACATTTCTTGGTTGATCCGATATAACGTGACAAGCGCACTCGCCATTGCTATGAATTACAATTACCTCGAGCGAAATTTCCTTCTCGTTCCCTACTGTGTGTGTGTGTGTGTGTGTGTTTCAAATAATTCCGAAGAAACGATTCAATCCGGCCGAGGATAATTCAATTCGAATTCGAATTGAATCACCAAATATTTCCCCTCGCGGATGAGAAACGTACGCGCTCGATTTCGTATGCTTGTTAATTGAAAAGAAGAAGATACAAATTAACTCGCACTCGTCGATCGGTGAATCGCACGCGACGATATTTAACGGCCCCCTCTCTCCCTCACCCCCCCGAGCGTCCGCTAATTAGCGTCTGTCGTCGCATCGAAACAGATTTCTTTTTTATTCTCTTTTTTTTTTCTTTTTTTCGAACCAGCGTTGAAAAGGTGGAAATTTGGCAAGTGGAAACTGTTGAGAGGGTATAGCGAATATAATTAGCGTCGGTCATGATACCACGAGCTGAACGAGAAAATTTCATTCGGAGAGAGAGAGAGAGAGAGAGAGAGAGAGAGGCTCGCTCGCTGAGCGAGGAAATGTCACACACACACACACACACACACACACCAATTCGAGAGAGTGTCACACTTTTCTTTTTTCGTATTCTCAGAGTTCTCTATTCGAATAACAAGCGTAATTTCAACTCTCGAGTTCGTTATCACTTCTGCTTATCATCATCTCGATGTTCGATTTTTTCCAGCTTTTCACGCGAGCGTCTTGCAATTAAGTTCTGGTGAATTCGCATACGTGATTCGTGATAAATTAGTCGGGTTCGCATCTATCTTTGAAAACGTGGAACAAGTTTCTTTTTCTCTCGATTTGTTCAACCCTTCTGCCTTGAAAAAACTTTTTTCTGCGAAATAGCGAGTCAAGCACCATTTCAGATAAAACGTTATAGCATTGGAAACAATCGTCTCGTTCAAATGGTAAATTGGATTGTATTTTTCCAACATGTGATGCAAGTGTAAGTTTAAAGCAATCAAGTGTGATATATAGGGGTTTATGACGTATACATTTCAATTTCCAGAAAAATAATTTCCTCCGTTATTTTTCCAAACGAAAAGTCTAATTCACGCGAATTATTTTTGAATTATGCGAATTGTTCCAATGGGTGTCGAATTGACTCAGGAATTTCTTCGATCTTCTGAAATTCTTCTTACTCGTTATTATAACTTTCACTCTCTATTGTATCGTGGTATAGTTACCGTGTCTGTTGTAATTACCCCCTTAGAAAGGACAATCGATTGCAAAGAGGTTGAATCAACAAATTCTTTTAACAAATGAAATACGCCTGCACGAGGGTAGTAACTACTTCGGCCAATTCTATACTGTAAACACTGAATTTCTTGGTTCAGTCGTAAAAGTCTCAATAGAGAATTTATCTCTGCAGTAAATTGCGCCAGAGCTAATTATTATAATTTGGCAACATTGTTTCGTATCGGTATTGTTTGCGACCCTGGACGCAGATGTGGCCACAAACTCGAAGACCTCGATCGTATACTGCACGTGGCAATGCAGCCATTATGACCTCCCCAAAGGATTAAACTTATCAAGAACTTCAAACCCGGCAAATACAAATTACTCTTGGCTCTAAAAGTCATAATAGTAATAATTGCTAAACTAAATATCCTGGTCTGCTATTGTGTCTACACTCGTAGTCTCTCGACCACCTAAGCGTCTCTAAAATCTTGATGCCCCCACCCCTGTGACATTGATAATTCTTATTATTTGAAAAGCGAACGTTCGACTTTTGTGGAGGAAGACTTAACTTCAAGGTTTAAACAAGCTCCCAAAGAACGTAACATCCAAAGAAGAAAACTAGAGAGTTGAATTTCCATTTAAAGAAAGGCAAAAAATTCACAGTTCAGAACTCATTCTCAAATTGCTTCACTGTAGGGCGTGGATCGCACGTTGGGAACCACGGATCTAGAGCCTGGATAGAGAGGAAGCAAAGGATTGATTCATTTGATACTTAAGTATCAGACGAACGAAGAAAAGAAAGTATTTCGATTCTAATAAATATGACATTCACAATCAATATTCACAAAATATTACGATCTAGAGCCTGTAGAGCATTGATTCATTTGATACTTAAGTATCAGACGAACGAAGAAAAGAAAGTATTTCGATTCTAATAAATATGACATTCACAATCAATATTCACAAATATTACGATCTAGAGCCTGAATAGAGCATTGATTCATTTGATACTTAAGTATCAGACGAACGAAGAAAAGAAAGTATTTCGATTCTAATAAATATGACATTCACAATCAATATTCACAAATATTACGATCTAGAGCCTGAATAGAGCATTGATTCATTTGATACTTAAGTATCAGACGAACGAAGAAAAGAAAGTATTTCGATTCTAATAAATATGACATTCACAATCAATATTCACAAATATTACGATCTAGAGCCTGAATAGAGCATTGATTCATTTGATACTTAAGTATCAGACGAACGAAGAAAAGAAAGTATTTCGATTCTAATAAATATAACATTCACAATTAATATTCACAAATATTACGATCTAGAGCCTGAATAGAGCATTGATTCATTTGATACTTAAGTACCAGACGAACAAAAAAATGAAAGAGAAAAAAGATAAAATGACCAGAGTATATTGTAATAAGTATGTCCTTCACAATTAATATTTACAAATATTACGTTCTAGAGCCTGAATAGAGCATTGATTCATTTGATACTTAAGTATCAGACGAACGAAGAAAAGAAAGTATTTCGATTCTAATAAATATGACATTCACAATCAATATTCACAAATATTACGATCTAGAGCCTGAATAGAGCATTGATTCATTTGATACTTAAGTATCAGACGAACGAAGAAAAGAAAGTATTTCGATTCTAATAAATATAACATTCACAATTAATATTCACAAATATTACGATCTAGAGCCTGAATAGAGCATTGATTCATTTGATACTTAAGTACCAGACGAACAAAAAAATGAAAGAGAAAAAAGATAAAATGACCAGAGTATATTGTAATAAGTATGTCCTTCACAATTAATATTTACAAATATTACGTTCTAGAGCCTGAATAGAGCATTGATTCATTTGATACTTAAGTATCAGACGAACGAAGAAAAGAAAGTATTTCGATTCTAATAAATATGACATTCACAATCAATATTCACAAATATTACGATCTAGAGCCTGAATAGAGCATTGATTCATTTGATACTTAAGTATCAGACGAACAAAAAAATGAAAGAGAAAAAAGATAAAATGACCAGAGTATATTGTAATAAGTATGTCCTTCACAATTAATATTTACAAATATTACGATCTAGAGTCTGAATAGAGCATTGATTCATTTGATACTTAAGTATCAGACGAACGAAGAAAAGAAAGTATTTCGATTATAATAAATATGACATTCACAATTAATATTCACAAATATTACGATCTAGAGCAATGGTTCCCTTTTTTTCGCTTCACCTAAGTATTTTCAAAATCCTAATGCCCCATCTCTGCGAGTACATAATTATTATTATTCGAAGAATGAACTTTTGACGCGAAGGAAGCCTAAAGAGGTCAAACTGAACTTGATCTAAACAAGCTTCCAAAGAACATGACACTCGTGATAGTTAGATTTTCATTTAGAAGAAATACAAAAAATTCACTGTCAGTGATAACTCACTCTCGAATTGCTCCCGCCACGGGTCTACACTTTCAAGACTGAAAAATCTTAATGTGTAGTAAAGTTTGCATTCTCATTTGCTACTTTTGATACGGAAACGAATATTCCAAAGCTTGCGTTAAAAAAGAAAACAAAGTTCTTGTATTTTATCCTTCGTTCGTCCATTCGCGTCTATCGAGCGGCAACCTGTCGACTTTCGACTCGCGGCGTGCCAAAAACCATGGAGTTTAATCGTCGCGAAGTCCGACCCGACCTCGGCGAGCGATTCGATCGAGAACCAAGTTTGAATATCCCGCGCACCAGGTCACAAATCGCGACGAAACGAAACTTAAAAGAAAAAAAAAAAAAAAAAAACAGACGAAAGAAAAACCGGGAAAGACTAAAGAGGAACTTTCTCTGTTGGTGCAGGAGAGACGACCAGGCGAAGCACGAGCAGGTGAAAGAAACGCGTGGCGTCACGGAGTCAGGAAGAGAGGCAGTCTTGCAAAAGGAAGGCTGGCGGCACGGAAGAAGGGGGGGCTACGAGCGGAAGCGGAGGGCCAGCAAGTGGAAAAAGAGAAGGAAAGGTGGCAAGGGATCGTCAGAAGTGGTACAACGGTGGGAAGAGAAGAAAACTAAGAAGAGAAACGCGGAATCGGCTGGGGAGGAGAGGAGGAAGAATAGAAAGAAGAGTAGCGGCCAGGTGTCCCGCGAGGGAAGTGCGACGAAGGTGCGATCGGTGGTACGCGAATGGAGGGAAGGCGGTGCGGGGCGGAAAAAGCCTTGTGAAGAAACTAAGGATTAGATGGTGGAGGTGCTGGAGAGGCGGGCTAGGGAGCCTACGGGGCCGATCGAGGCAGCTCGCACCTACCCAGGGCCAGGCGTCCTCGCCTCGCGACTGCAATCGCCATCGTCTCACCTCAAGCGGCCCCGTCTCTTTCACGTTTCCCGCGTTCTCACGGACGATGGCCACGCGTTGAAACGCTCCAAACGCTGTTGGTTGCACACCGATCAGCCTCCTCCTAACGACAAGAAGCTCTTCTTCGGTTCTTCGGTGAGCAGGAGGCCCCTGGGGATCGAGGTGTCGGCGCGCGGGGCCAACGAGCACGCGGAACGCTGGAACTTTGCGCGGAATCGCGGCGGTGGCGAATCGGCTCGGATCGAGAAAGTTTGTCGCTGTTGCTGTTGCTGTTGCTGCTGCTGCTGCTGCTGCTGTCGCGAGGAAAACAAGGAGAACAAGGTGACGAGGGGGCAGCAGGACAAGTGGTGCTGGAGAGAGGAAGCGGCTTCGGCGAAGCTAGAGGAACGTCGTGCGGAGCCCAGGAAGGGCTCCTTAGCAAGGAGCGAGACTGGCGAGCGCAATGTGGCAAAGCGGCGGCATGGGCGCCCATGCGGCCAACAATCCATGGATGAAATTGATGGGCATTGTCCACAAGGAGAGAAGGCATCACGATTCGGGCTCTGCCGCTGCCGCCGCTTCCGGTGTTCAGGGCTCTGCGACCACCGGCAGCAACGACCGGACGCTCAATCAGTGAGTCACGCCACTTTTCTTACGCTTTTCCGCCATTTTTTGTTCTTCTTCTTCTTCTCCTCTCTGTTTTCTTTTTTTTTTTTTCTTTTTCTTTCCTTTTTTTCGTTTTCGTTTCGTAGAGTCACGACAAGTTTTTAGCGGTGGTGGTTTTTTTTTTTTTTTACCACCGAGAGGAACGGGAGCTAGTTGCCGCTAGTTCTCCCCAGTGACTCGGAGTAATCGTGAAAGTGAACAAGAAATATTTTTTATTATTTTTATATCAACGGGGAACGTTGATCGAGTACGTTGGACTCGTTCGTTCACCCGCTCGTACGATTCTACCATTCTGTCGTTCTACCAGCAGCAAAGAGAATTCAACAGCGGTGATTCCGGTAATTCGGAATCCGATACGGGGCACGCGGGCTCTCTGCGTGACAATTGAAACTTTCGCGGGAAAAGAGAACGCGCGGTCTTTTTGTTTTTGAATTAGCGTTCTTCTTTTTTTTCTTTTTTAAAGTCACTCTCTGCGGTGGCTTTCGCGCGCAACTTTCAGATCAAGTAAAATCGACGATCGATGATTATCTCGCGTGGATGTTCAACGAAGAGATTTTTTACTGTAGCTAAGTTCTTCCCAGTTGACACATTCGCATCGGCAAATGAAAATTCTGTGCAACACCTGCTGAAAATTTCAACAAACGTGTGTTAATTACCGAAATAATTATTGCTTTGTTGTTTTGATACGCACATATGTTGAAATATCTTGTCAGAATTCACTGAAATACCCCCGATTTATATGAAAAGTTCGTGAGAAATAGCCCGATGCGAATGCGTCAACTGTCCGCACTTTTCTCCCCGGTTAAGCGTCCACTAATTCTTGGAATTGAGACAATTTCTGAGACTACCTTACTGGGTGAAACGTGACGTTTGCACACACAAAACCAGCGGAATATATATATGACACCGATATTACTGCCTGGCATAGCAAAACAATTATATTTTCCTTAAACTTAAAAAATTTGGAAACATCGTTTCTGATCACTGAGTACAGTGAGAGAGTACTCTGATCGATAAACAGTAGTTTCCACTCGACGCATTCGTCACCGGCAAATTTTTCGCTTTTCTAATCACTCACTGTGAGAATGAAGGAAACCTCGAATCTAATTTTCGAAAAATTAGAGAATTTGTTTCGAAATATTACGACGTATAATCGTTCGACGATCTGTTGTCTTGAAACGAAGAACATTCCTTTGAGGATAGTCGCGAGTCAAAAAACAGCAGGAGAATAAAACATTTAGAAAATTATTATATTCTGTAAATAAACTCGATGTGGTTTTTGCATACTTTAATTCTGGGCGAATTATAGCAAACACGTGGATTCACATCAGCGTTCGCGAATGTGTTTGCGAACTTTTTCCCATTTAACCGATTCGCGTAGAACGACGAGTCTCGTGGCGTGTTTTTGTGACAATAATGTGCATTAGCGTGTGCAAATTAATAGTCGGTATAATCATTATTCTATATAATTACGAAATAGTTTCGCCGTTTCGATTAATTACGAAATAATTTTGTTCGCGTGAATAATTTTGAAAAGCGTAGCGATGAACAGATTTTTTTTTTCAAAGACAGGAAAAATCGTTTTAGACGTATTATATATGTGTCTTCCGAAGATTCTGATAATGAGGATCTAATAAGAACAAATGAAAGTGAAAATAACGCTAATGATTGGAATTGGGTTCCCAATGATAATAATCGAAAAAGTTTCATCTTCACGGAAACACCAAGTATAAACCCTTTATTTTTTGGAAAAATTAGGAGATAATCCCACTGTAATACATTTATTCGATCTAATATTGACGGATGATTATTGAGACGCGATAGCTGTTGAAACAGATAGATATGTCGCACAGATGCTAAATAGCGAAAATTGCAGAAAGAAAAAATACAAAAAAAGGAGTGAAACTACTTGGGAACTTTGTTTGGTAGCTTTACATATTCCAGAATGTTTTAAAAAGTATCATACCGAAATAAACTATTAATACATATATATATAAATTTTTTAAATATATTAAATATTTAAATAGCTTACAGAGCATAATATTGAAAATATTAATGAAATAAAAAATTTTCAAATATTGACTAATTAATTTTTATACTGAAAAAATAACATTTAAAATAAAACTATAAATTTAGAAATAAAGATTTTTTTTTAATCTATTGTATAAAGTTGGAAGCTTTAATTTTTTATTTCGATTAAATTAGAATATTAATATTCAGTATTTTTATTAACAATAAAAATGCCTCTTTTTGGCTTTAATATACTAATGTTATATTTATATAAATATATAAATATATATTAATATATACGATATTTTGTTTGTTTACTAAAGAAATTTTTTTGGGGAAAATTTATTATCAATAAATAGCAATACGTTATATTTTTTCTCTTTACTACCACACTATGTCATCTAGTCAGTTTGCAGTGTTTTTTCAATCATTTCTACACTATATTTCTACGCGTTGCCCAAGTGCATTTTGTCCACAAAATGTACATAATGACTGTCGCGCGAATAGGTTAACGTTGAAAGATAACCGCGATGAAGATATTCCAATTTATATTACAATTTAAATGACAATTGAAATAAATAGATTTATTCGCAAAGATGAAAAAGCGAACGAAGCGATGACTTTTTCAATCCTTTCAGTTTTTCAGTGGCCACCCGTATTACTTTAAGCTTTGACGGTCCCTTAACACATATCCGTCCGCATGACGGAAAATTCGTCATTTCACAGACAATCGCCAGCAGCCAAATGACGAAAAATTCGTCATTTGTATGTTGCGGTAAATAATTGATCGTTGTTTCATTAAATCCGAGTAAATTAAAACGTAATTTTTACCAAACGGAGATAATTCTACGTAAAAAACTGATTTCAGCTTCAGTCGCGTCGTACAAGGGTGCAAACGCAGAAAAAAAAAAGAAATTAACTTAAAAACGTATTAGTCGGTACTGCGTGTAGAAGAGGTTTATTCAAAGTTTAAGAACTTGGGTGTTCGGATATTTAAGAAATTTCACGGATATTACTCGTTAATTACTAACCTATTTTTATCGAAATCAAATAATAAAGTAAATCTGAAATGGAGAACGAAAAAAGAAATATGCGCAGACAATTTATCCGATCGTGAGTCTAGCGACAACATTGAAGATCTTTTAAAATCTAATTCTGACAGTGATGATAGTGATAAGAAAACGCCCACGTCTAAATCCTTTACAATATAGCGACTCTGAAGATGATAGTGATTCTGAAGATGACTCGTGGTCTGATACTGATATAGAACCCGTTTTGGAACCCTTTTGAACGAGTGCCTGAGTGTAAAAATTATGCCAAATTCACCCGTACAAGTGACGGAACTATTGATTATTGATAAAAATCGAAGTTTCGAAAATAATTTACTTTGCCTAATAGAATAATGCGTACGTTTTCAGTAATTCGTTTCGACATTTTTGCGGATTTAATTTTTATTCAACTTCGGAAAGAGAAAACGTCAAAAATAAAGGTGTGTATATATAAATACAAATTCGTTTCGTTTCATTCGTCCCAAAATTTCACTAAAAAGATATATGACTTTTTAAAAGTTAGGTTGTTTCTAGGTTGTAGAGCATATCGTTTCTATAGATAGTGTCAAAAAATGCCGGCCAATTTGGTCAAATAAATGGCGGTGCAAATAATGCCCGGACGGATGTGTGTTAACTGTGGACCCTTAACTCGGGACTAACCGTATCAGGAAGCGGGGAAAAAAGAGGGGGGAGGGGGAAAGAGGGGGTTACGATTATTTTTCTACTCGTTCGTTCTTTTTCATTCGGAGAAAAATGGATTCGCGGCAATTCAACGAATTAACATACGTCTTACGAGTCGCGATGATCTGTGAAAAAGCGAAAAAGCGAGATTTCTCTCTCTCTCTCTCTCTCTCTCTCTCTTTCTTTCGTCGATGCAGCAAAGGGAAAGGGGAGAAACGCGACAACCGGCGAGGGCGTCTTACGTTTTTGCTTTTGCGCGAGGGAATCGCGTCGCGCTCGAGGTCGCTCTCTCTCTCTCTCTCTCTCTCTCTCTCTCTCTCTCTCACTCTGTTTGAACGCGCGTGATATCGATTGCTCGTTTGCTCGGCGGCTACTCGTAATCTGGTCAAAGAGGTCCAGCGGTGTTATAAAACGGCCGAGTGAAAAAGACCACTCGAGGGTGAAGCACTGTTTTCGCGTTGACGTGGAGGAGTCGTTTATCGTGTGTGTGTGTGTGTGTGTGTGTGTGTGTAGCCGGCTTATCGGTGATAGCTGGCCGCGTCGATTGCGCGGAAATATTTCCCCGATGGCCCTCCCTCCCCCCTCTCGTGTCAATAGATGGCAAAGGTGGAAATCGGGGGGTGGGGGGGGGCAGAGAGAAAAAAAATAGAGGTGAAGCATCGCTAGAATATCGAAGGACATCGAAAACCGAATATCGCTTTGGCTTTTCTTTTTTTTTTTCTTTAATTTGCCAAGAAATTTCGCGCGAATATGGAACGTCCTTCGTTCGATGTTTTGAACTTCTTCCAACCTCCTGCGAAACATGTCTTCATCCCTCTGTCGTCATCACTCTGCCGATTCTGAGAAAAACTCCGCAAGCATCGGAGGCCTCTTTGTTTCGCTTTTCGTCTCGCTTTTCAACGAGATCGTACCGAGTTCGTCGAGTGTTTTCCCGCCGGCGCGGTGCTAACAATGCCAAACGCGGCTTGCCAGCAGTTCCACTGTCCGTGTGCAAACGTCTCTCTCTCTCTCTCTCTCTCTCTCTCTCTCTCTGTTTCCGTGGCCCAGCTGAAAAATATCGAGCATTTTGACAGAAAATTTTGCCATTCTTTTGTGAACCTTCTTGTCCAAATATGTATTCACGCGTTACACGTGGACAAATACGTATTTGGCAAACCTGACAGATGTTTGAACGCACAGGGTGGAAATTTCGGGGTGGTTTAAAATCGAGAACAACGAAATCGCGTGTGAACATGGCAAAAATGAAAGTTGAGAGTAATACTCGAGTGATAATTTCGCAGCGATTGCACGACAATTGCATGCAACGAAATTTAAAGCATCTATCAAGTTGAAGATAGTTGTTGATAAATTGTTAATACTCTTCTCAATTAAATTTTTTCTCGTACTCGCTTGCTACGAATTTACGATCCCGGAATTTTTATCGAGAATAAAACTGACGCGTGTAATGAAATAAATTTCGTTTCGTTAGATGTGAAAACAGAGAGTTTCACTGTGCCCAGTGAAAAAAAAAAAAAAAAAGAAAAATCATGTCTGTGCGCTCATCGACGAGAAGACTGTCCAACTTCTAATTATCGAAATTCAAAATTACGAGACCAGTCGAGAGTTGTAACAATTTATTCTTGATTTTAAATTAATTCTCGTCGAATCTTTTCAGTCACCGAATCTCGCAGGCCTAATTTTCATCTACGAACTTCCGGCCACCCTGTATAACCCCTACAATTGAAACTGAAGAATCACTTTTTCTATTCCTGAATTTCATCCGAACAAATTATTTTGCTTGTATCACTCCTTTCTGCAAGGAGCCTAAACGCCGCGATAACTATAACGGAGACAGTTGCCAGTGAAGCTATAATCGAATAACTTTACAGTTAATAATTATACTTCATAAAGAATACATTTTTTTTTCTTTTACCATTCATTGCATTCTAAAGTCTACGCTAAATATTGACGATATCCTTGAAAAGTTATGCATTCGTGGATTAATTTTGATATTGCAGAAAATCACAATCCCTCGTGATACTTAAGATGAGATTTTTCATCACATTTGTCTTCCAACAACTGTATTCAACCGTGAAAGCAGCTTATCGCAATTCATGCGCGTTCATGCAAGTGAATGCATCGCAGATTTGCATTTAATAGATCTTCGAAACGTAATTTCTTCCCTTCGATTTCTTTCTTTTTTTTTTTCTTAAACGTAAATTCAAAGTGTGCCAGTAACCTGTTGCATGTTGTTGTACACGTAATTGTACACGCAACGTTTTATTTTTCTACCTCGTTACTTGTCGGCCATTTAAGACACGAGGTTCGAAGATTGATCGAGGTAGATCAATTTTCAGTGCTCTTCAACTTCTAGTGATTTGATATTTGTATTATTGAGTTTATTTATATCATAACAATTTCAGGTACTTTTCCTTATTGCCGTGCATTAATTTCAAAATGTTCCTTCTCGTGTGAAAAATGGCGGTGATACAACTTCCATCATCCAGCTTGTCACTGATAAATTTTTAGCATCTTGAGAAGTAAACACGAGTCCCATTATTTTCTGTTTTTTTTTTTATTATATATTGTCGGACACGTTGAGAGCATTTGGAGAGAAATTGGATTATTCTCAAAATAAGGTAAAAATCTGTTCGATTTTTCCTATTATTTTAAGTTATATAAAGAAGTTTTTATCATTAAATGTCGAATCATTAAAATAAAATAATATGGGGATTTTAATCTTTTTTATCTTTTTTAGGGAAATTTGTTGCTTAATTTGATAATCCACGATATAGGATATACTTAAATTAAATTTATATACTGTTACTTGAATATATAAATGAAAATTTTTATATGTATAAATATTTTACAAAATAATACTTTAAATCAGAATGTAGCATATTTCAGAATAAATGAATTATAAAAAATTATATTTTTAGATAATTAGTTTTAATACTAACTAAAAAGTGGATTTAATAGTGAATTAATTAAATTACTTTAATTGAATAAAGCAGTAATTGGTGTACAAATTGCCCGTTAGTTTCATAATAGGAATAAGTCGTGACATAGTAAAAGTACTGGAAAGTGTTTTTAGATAAAATTTGAGTTTACATAAAATTATTTATTTACATTAAATAGAATTAATGATGTTAAAAATTTTATTCAAATTATATAAATTTTTTTATTTTATAATACCTTATTTAAATATAAATATAAGTTTCATAAAATTATAATATTATAATATGACATTTTAGTAAATATTTCGTGAATATTTTTAGTAAATATTATCGGAAAAAAAATTTGCGTTCCACTTCCATGATTTTTATCTTTCAAAATTGATCTATTCCTTGTCCTCGGATAAATAATATCGTCTTCAAGTAAATCGCAATCTCCCTCGTGTGAAATAAAATATTCATCGATTTTTTTTTCTTTTTGTTAAATCCGTTTTCTTTTTGATGTTTTTATAACTGAACTTTACCAAAACTTTCCACGATTTTTGTTTTTTAAATGGATCTACTCCTTGCCTTCGAATAAATAATATCGTCTTCAAGTAAATCGCAATCTTCCTCGTGTGAAACAAAATATTCATCGATTTTTGGTAAATCTGTTTCCGATGTTTGATCATCAGTTTAATGATTAAAAACCCTTCTCGATCAAAAACCAAGGGTTCGCTAGACCTACTTGTGCTTTCTGATATAAATACTTTCCCTTTGAATTTCAAGTCTGTCGTTACGTGCATAGTCCTCGCTCGACTGTGAGCGGTGTTGCTGCTCGATCGCCTAACTTGGCCCTTCGTTCTTTAGCCAGAAATTTCGCTCACGTCCCGGCGTTGGATCGTTCTCCATCTTGGACGTCGTTCGCGAGGACTATGGCAACCCATTATTTGCACGCGAGCTTCTTGTACGCGCGTTTCAGCTACTAACCGCGTCGCGACCACTCCTCTCCTTGAGTATTATACTAGCATATTCTTCGAGTTTGATTTTTATATATATTTATATAAAGTTGTCTTTTTTCTTTTTTCTTTTTTTTGTTTAAAAGCAAATAATTCTAAACTTTGATAATCAGGAAATAACGATCAGCTGATCGAGCAAAATTTACTCGTATTTTCGTCGAGTTTGATTTATATTTATTGTAATTTATAACTATTCGAGTACAATTTATAAGTTGGTTTACAAATAAATAATTATAAAATTGATTTATAATTAGAAAAACTTCACTGATTGGCTTAAGCAAAATTTACTCGTATATTCTTCGAGTTTAATTTATATACATGTATATATATATATATATATATATATATATATATATATAAAGTTATTTTTTTAAAAAAAATAATTATAATTTGACTTATAATTAATTACTTCGTTAAAAACTAATGATAATAAGCTTAAGCAAAATTGTATTTAATATCAATAGTTTTATTAAGGGTGTCCTTTGCAACTTTATTTGAATGAAAAATTTTCATCGTCATATACGATATCGTAAGGATCCTAAGAAATTAAGGCTAAAACGATCAATTTCAATCGTTCGTGATATATTAAAATTAATATTTCATTCAAAATATTTTATTACTGTATGTACCAATAGTTGCATTCTTAATATCATCATTATTACGATCAACCCGTTGAATTTATAATAATATTAACGCGAACACGTAGAATTATCTTTTTTTCATTATTATTATTTATATCAAACGTTCATCAAATGGATATTTCGATCAAATAATTATGCGATAATAATTTACTTTATTCCTGCGATTAGCACGACCTTTCGAGAGACGCGGGCCAATATCCATTTGAAAAGGAGAAACCTTAAAAGGAGCGCTCCTCTGTCCGGGAGTTCCGCGCCGAATTGCCGCCATCTTTGATTCTCTCCCATTTTTAACACTATTCCTACCGACACTTCACGTATACCTTATTCCTACCGCGACCGGTCAAATGACCGGTCTTTAGCACAACTTATATTTTTTAATATAGAATGAAGATAAAAGCCAATTTGACAGTACAAAAATATAGTTTCTTTTATTCAGAAGTATATAACGTAATAATAATTTTATTCGTTTTCATCGTATTTTTTATTTATTTTTTATCACAGTCATAGTAGATAAGACGGTGTAAGAAAATCCGAGGTTCTGGACCGTTTCGGATACCAATCAGGCAAATAAACACTTGCAAGTGCCGTGAATCAGTCCCTGGAAGGGGACTTTTCCTCTAAAACCATGCCACAACTGCATTGCCTTTCGTTTGTAACGACTTTATAGTTTTGAAATTGAGTCGTTGAGAGAATACTATTATACAAAAAGATATAAATTGTTTTACCAGTCAAATGACCGGTCGTGGTAGGTAAGACAGGCTACAAATTTTTCTCAACAAATAAACGATAAAAAAAAGGAAGTGAATATTGAAAAATGTATTATACGTATATTTGAGGGAAAGTCGTGAATTTAAGGTCGATTTAGTTACGTTGTATATAGGAAATCCTAATCGAAATGTTGAAAACGGTCATTTCATCGGTCGTGGTAGATAAGACAGACTACAAATTTTTCTCAAACAATTTTTCTCAACAAGTAAACAATAAAAAAAAGAAGTGAATATTGAAAAAAATGTATTATACGTATATTTGAGGGAAAGTCGTGAATTTAAGGTCGATTTAGTTGTATATAGGAAATCCTAATCGAAATTTTGAAAACGGTCATTTCATCGGTCGTGGTAGATAAGACAGACTACAAATTTTTCTCAAACAATTTTTCTCAACAAGTAAACAATAAAAAAAAGAAGTGAATATTGAAAAAAATGTATTATACGTATATTTGAGGAAAAGTCGTGAATTTAAGGTCGATTTAGTTGTATATAGGAAATCCTAATCGAAATTTTGAAAACGGTCATTTCATCGGTCGTGGTAGATAAGACAGACTACAAATTTTTCTCAAACAATTTTTCTCAACAAATAAACAATAAAAAAAAGAAGTGAATATTGAAAAAAATGTATTATACGTATATTTGAGGGAAAGTCGTGAATTTAAGGTCGATTTAGTTACGTTGTATATAGGAAATCCTAATCGAAATTTTGAAAACGGTCATTTCATCGGTCGTGGTAGATAAGACAGACTACAAATTTTTCTCAAACAATTTTTCTCAACAAGTAAACAATAAAAAAAGAAGTGAATATTGAAAAAAATGTATTATACGTATATTGAGGAAAGTCGTGAATTTAAGGTCGATTAGTTACGTTGTATATAGGAAATCTAATCGAAATTTTAACGGTCATTTCATCGGTCGTGGTAGATAAGACAGACTACAAATTTTTCTCAAACAATTTTTCTCAACAAGTAAACAATAAAAAAAAGAAGTGAATATTGAAAAATGTATTATACGTATATTTGAGGGAAAGTCGTGAATTTAAGGTCGATTTAGTTGTATATAGGAAATCCTAATCGAAATTTTGAAAACGGTCATTTCATCGGTCGTGGTAGATAAGACAGACTACAAATTTTTCTCAAACAATTTTTCTCAACAAGTAAACAATAAAAAAAAGAAGTGAATATTGAAAAAAATGTATTATACGTATATTTGAGGGAAAGTCGTGAATTTAAGGTCGATTTAGTTACGTTGTATATAGGAAATCCTAATCGAAATTTTGAAAACGGTCATTTCATCGGTCGTGGTAGATAAGACAGACTACAAATTTTTCTCAAACAATTTTTCTCAACAAGTAAACAATAAAAAAAAGAAGTGAATATTGAAAAATGTATTATACGTATATTTGAGGGAAAGTCGTGAATTTAAGGTCGATTTAGTTGTATATAGGAAATCCTAATCGAAATTTTGAAAACGGTCATTTCATCGGTCGTGGTAGATAAGACAGACTACAAATTTTTCTCAAACAATTTTTCTCAACAAGTAAACAATAAAAAAAAGAAGTGAATATTGAAAAAAATGTATTATACGTATATTTGAGGGAAAGTCGTGAATTTAAGGTCGATTTAGTTGTATATAGGAAATCCTAATCGAAATTTTGTAAACGGTCATTTCATCGGTCGTGGTAGATAAGACAGGCTACAAATTTTTCTCAAACAATTTTTCTCAACAAGTAAACAATAAAAAAAAGAAGTGAATATTGAAAAAAATGTATTATACGTATTTGAGGGAAAGTCGTGAATTTAAGGTCGATTTAGTTACGTTGTATATAGGAAATCCTAATTGAAATTTAAAAAAACGGTCATTTGACCGGTCGTGGTAGGAATAGTGTTAAAGCGTACAATTTCCCTCTTTCGCTTTGCCACTCAACGTATCGCTAGCCAACTTCAACTCGCCTACAGTCGATACTCAGATTTCGTGAATTCGCAGCGGCATTCGCGAATATTACGCTTCCTTCGATCAATCGGATTCTCCTCGATTTTCCCTTACTTTCTCCGACACTTGTGCGATTTAACCGTGCGATTCATCGCAATCGAGGACTCAGCCCTCGGTACGGGGGTGATTTCGTGAATTTATAACCGAGACCGTTAACGCTTGGATTAATGAGCCGATTAATAACGCTCGGACAAGATATTCGATGCACGATTCATCGCGGTCAAGTGATTCGCTTGATTAATGAATTTGACTAACGGCGGGGAAAAACGGGGATAGCTTTCCCGCAACCGGTGTTATTTTGATCTATTAATTACAAGCGCGACGCGGACGCTCCTTATTGGAACTCGATATCGGCTATCGGCTGAATTTCGTTTTACGAAAGTATTTGATACGAACGACAGCGATTTCATCTTGTAACGATGGTGCATGATCGTACAGCGATTCACATTAGCGATTCATGTCGATAATGAACGACGTTTATTTTGAAAGTGACACGGGTCACTTTGTTTTAAATTGAGATAAAATCAAGAGCTTCGATGTGCTTTAATTTTGAACATAACCTCGAGAATGTTGCGATTTCTAGAATTTTTTGGTCGTTCAAGTTTATCATTCGAAATTCGATGAAATGATTTAAAAACAAATCACGTGTCAAGTTTTTGGACGTCGTTTTAAAGGATTCATGCTTTAACGCGATTTAACGTGCTTCAATCCTGAACATAACCTCGAAAATGTTGCGATTTCTCCAATTTTCATCATTTAAGTGTAACATTCAGAATTCGATAAAATGTTAAAAAAAAAAAAAAAATCACACGTCAAGTTTTCGGACGTCGTTTTAAAGGATTCGCGCTTTAACGTGCTCTAACTTTGAACATAACCTCGAAAACGTCGCGATTTCTAGAATGTTTGTCATCTAAATTTAACATTCAGAATTCGATAAAATGATTTAAAAACAAATCATATGTCAATTTTTGGGTTGTCGTTATAAAAGATTCGCGCTCTAACTTTGAACATAACCTCGAAAATGCGATTTTGTAGAATTTTCGTCATCTAAACTTAACATTCAGAATTCGATAAAATGTTAAAAAAAAAATCACATGTCAAGTTTTCGGACGTCGTTTTAAAGGATTCGCGCTTTAACGTGCTCTAACTTTGAACATAACCTCGAAAATGTTGTGATTTCTCTAATTTTGGTCATTTGAGTTTTACATTCAGAATTCGATAAATGGTGAAAAATAATCACATATCAAGTTTGTCGTTTTAAAGAATTCATGCTTTAACGCGGTTTAACGTGCTTCAATCCTGAACATAACCTCGAAAATGTTGTGATTTCTCCAATTTTCGTCATTTGAGTTTAACATTCAGAATTCGATAAATGGTGAAAAATAATCACATATCAAGTTTTTGGTTGTCGTTTTAAAGAATTCATGCTTTAACGCGGTTTAACGTGCTTTAATCTTGAACATAACCTCGAAAATGTTGTGATTTCTCCAATTTTCGTCATTTGAGTTTTACATTCAGAATTCGATAAAATGGTGGAAAATAATCACATATCAAGTTTGTCGTTTTAAAGAATTCATGCTTTAACGCGGTTTAACGTGCTTCAATCCTGAACATAACCTCGAAAATGTTGTGATTTCTCCAATTTTCGTCATTTGAGTTTAACATTCAGAATTCGATAAAACGGTGAAAAATAATGTCACATGTCAAGTTTTCGGTTGTCGTTTTGAAGGATTCGCGCTTTAACGCGATTCAACTTTGATTCAACATAACCTCGAAAATATTGCAATTCCTTCAATTTTCGCCATTTAAGCCTAACAGTCAGAATTCGATAAAATGATGAAATAAAAATCACATAACAAGTTTCTAGGTAAAGTTTCGCGCCTAACGAGCCCTTATCTCCTCGAATAACAATACAAAATCCGTACTTTATACTACTCCGAAATCTGTGTGATTTGCGAAGATGGTATCAAGTCAGACTCAGTGGCCGTAAAGAGTCGAACTGTTTGAATCTTACGACTTACCGATGCCAGACGCGGCGAGATCGCTTCGAAAATTGAGCTGTCTCAAATTAAATCTAAATCGGGCGATCCGCTCAAGTAGAAAGCGAAATCAGGGGAAATAGTTCGCGTCGGGACGAACGAAAATCCCGCGGAACGGCTGCGTGACATTCGTCGGTGACAAACGGGGTGCTGCTGCGAGGCGAGCGAGCGAGAGAGAGAGAGAGAGAGAGAGAGAGAGAGAGTTCGTGACATAGAAACGCGGCGAAAGACCTTTCGTTTCGCCTGCCTGTTAATTACGCGCTATGCCTGTGGTTACTAATTACGCGCGTATTGATGCGCGCCGATTCAGACAGCCGTGAATCGGCTGTTTTAATGACATCATTGGAGCTAGGCGTCGAGTAGCATTCAAGCGACGCAGAAGAGACGCCGGGAGCAGAAGTAAACGCGGCGCGTCACGCGAACGAGGTGTACGAACGAGCGTCGCACGAAAAAGAAAAAAAAAAAAAAAAAAAAAAAAAAAAGAAAAAGAAAAAAGAAAAATTCCTATCCGCTTGTTAGGTCGATCGCGACCGAGTTCACGCGCCGTGAACATCGTCTTTAAAGGTCTCGCAAGTCGCCGCGAGATGTGAATGTTTAAGTATCTTTTCATCGCGACACGCAAATTACAGTATTTTATATCGCCGAGTCACTCGTAACGTGGGCTGTTTAATGCCTGTGAATTGAAATCAACGTCCAGAGAGGATAACCAGGAAGTATATGTCGACGATACCATTTTCGCCTAAGCTTTGAGGATATTGGCCGAAAATTGCGTTTCTTTCTTTTTTCTTTTCAAATAGACGGACGTGTCTTCAAATGTAACTCGCTCTATTTTAAACCGCAAATTTATTATAATAAATGCAATAAATATAGCTGGCATGTAAAAATATATGTAAACATAAACATAAACATAAACATAAACATAAACATAAACATAAACGTAAACGTAAACATAAACGTAAACATAAACATAAACATAAACATAAACATAAACATAAACATAAACATAAACATAAACATAAACATAAACATAAACATAAACATAAACATAAACATAAACATAAACATAAAATCTCTGATCATTGGTCGGGGGTTAAGTGAAAATATTCAAGACGTCGGAAATTTTTGTCGCTCGACTCTGATGACTTCAAGATTCAACAAAGCGAAAAGTGAAATCGTTGAGACAGCAAGTTTTAAGCGGTCGATCTCGAAGGAAAGATCTCTATCCTTTGAGACTAGATCTGAAGATTCAGGTCTAGAAAATTTCTCAGTGATTTCGAGGGGCGTTCAAGCTTCCTCAAGTTTTCAACGACGATGAAAAACATTTTTGGACCAAAAGCTCGAACTCAACGCAGCAGAAGCTTTAAAAGTTCAAAAAATAAGGCCGTCCAGATTGTTTCACAAAACGGTTTAAAATACCGATTTTGAATTTAATTTGAATTCAAGTTAGTTTTAATTTTGAATTCAAGTTTAATCGTTTTACCTCTTCTCCTTCTGCTTGAACACAGTTAACGAATAATCGTATCTGTACGCTTTAACGATTATTTTTTTACGAAACACAGGTTACGACCGATTGAAATACAGTATTACCAGGTTAAGTCGGCCGATCTCCGAAATGAAAAACGGCCGAGCGAAGTGAAAAATCCGCTGGATGAGTCGGAAGGGGGCACGCGTGACAAAGTGTTTGCTAGTAAACGGATTAACAGGTCGTGAATGGGCCACGGATCAGCTGATACAAAGTAATTAGTCGACGAAGAATGCAGATATCTTGCGAGTCACACATCGCCATTCTCACAAGCAGCATAAATTTCGTTTAATTAGGCGTAGATTCCTTCTTCTTCCACGAGACCACGGAGTCAGCTATTTAATTAACCGCTGCTTCTATTTCTACGAATATTTTCGAACGAGACGAATAGACGGTCTAACGAGGAATTTCAAACAACAATTGAACAAATAATTGAATAATATCAAAAAAACAAAAACTCTCGTTGTAGTTTCATCACGGTCGTCTGTTTTTCCATTTCTATAAATATTTTGGAACGACTGAAACGAAGATGAATATATCGTCAATTATCGGGACTTCAAACAACATAAATAATTAAATAGTATATCAGGAAACAAGAAGTGAAAGCTTTCGTTGTAGTTTCATCTGTGACCGCCGTTTTCGTTTCTATAAATATTTCGCCACGATTAGAGATGAATTTATTTGCAACGAGAGAAATTTGAAACGAGACGAATTAACAAAGGATTTTCAATAACACAAATAACAGATAATACTGCGAAACGTATTCTACGTAAATAATAGACAATATCGTGAAAAATATTTTATTATAAAAATAACATTTTTTAATAGAAATTAAATATTTTGTAATGTGAGTTTCGCTAACCGAAACCTAACCTAAAATCGTAGAATTTTTTTCAACTGCTTATAATTGCTATAACCTTTTATATAATCATAATGAACGTATGGGTGTTGTATGGTACGATATAATACAACGACATAACAGGAATAACAAAATTTCAAAAGGAAAAATTCTCGAGGACAGAGGCAGTTGGCGCTCATTATTCGAATAATTCAAGATAGTAAACGCACGAAACTAAGCCTTCTCACGAAAGTTTATAAAACGGCGGAGGAAATTTTTCAAGACATCAACCTCTAGATAGAGAAAGTATAGTCAACAAAATTAAATATTCTGTTCCATAGACATTAACGCCTGAGTTTCGCTAACCGAAACCTAACCTAAAATCGTAGAATTTTTTTCAACTGCTTATAATTGCTATAACCTTTTATATAATCATGGGTGTTGTATGGTACGATATAATACAACGACATAACAGGAATAACAAAACTTCAAAAGGAAAAATTCTCGAGGACAGAGGCAGTTGGCGCTCATTATTCGAATAATTCAAGATAGTAAACGCGTGAAACTAAGCCTTCTCACGAAAGTTTATAAAACGGCGAAGGAAATTTTTCAAGACATCAACCTCTAGATAAAGAAAGTATAGTCAACAAAATTTCCAAAATATGCTAAATAAACCATATTTAAACAGGACGATTATTCCCGTTTTATTCGATAATAGCGATACCTCGCTAGCTAATTCGTAAATAAATTGCAGGTATATGACACAGACAGAGAATGTTTGCCATAGCGAAGAATTAAAGGACGAATCGCGTAGCTTTGTGCTCTATCGTTAGTCTTTGAGTCTTCAACGGCGACACGGTGCCCCGTGCAAAGCCTGACGAACGGCCAAACTTTGTTGGCCTGACCTTCATTTCGCTCCTCGTGCGCGTCCACCCTCGCATTCTGCATGGCGTTGCGCGTTGCCAACTAAATCTGTTCTTCCAGGCAACTCGATCGGGATTTGCTGCGTCTGCCTGTGCCAGAAAATTCTTTTATTACCTCTGGTACCGTTGCCGGTCACGTTCCTTTCCACCTCTACCTTAAATTCGCTCGTCGTCCACTGGTATCCCGCCTAATAATTCTCGTTTATGTCGTTTCTCGACGGCTGTTGGCCAAGCTTCTCCACCCCGGTAAAAAACGATACCGGGTTATTATTTGTCCCGGTTGGATTAATTCCTCGACCTTTGAAATGATTTTTCGTCAAGCGACGTGCCAACCGATTCTTCTCTCTCGTTATCTGCAAGTCAGCTCAGTCGAGAAAATTCCGAAAAAGAAAAACCAAGAGAATTGGACACCGTATTAATATCGATGAAACGTATAAATGGTGATATTCGAACGCTAGGTATCGAAACTGTCATAATTTTGTACAAAAGAAAAAAAAAAAAAAAGAAGGAAATCGTAGAACAATGAATTTGGGTTGATTTTCAAAAAACTCGAAAAAAAAATTGAAGTACGTCGTTCGTTTTTATTCTAACGATACGAAAATGTTTCTCAGGCTGCGCAGCAAATGCGAAGACTCGAAAATGCTCATACATCGACGTAAAATCATTGAACAGTTCTTTCACGATTGAAACCATCACGAGTTTGAAGATTTCCCCGTCGATTTATCGAACGACAGAAACGTTAGAATTTTCGTTTGAATTTTCGTCATAAAAAATTCCATTTTCATCCGTAATTTGTGTACATAGTTTGAATACATAAATAAATATTCAAGAAAATTTATCAACATTTACTTGAGAAAACTTATAAAAAGTACGGTATTTCTGATATATTATTTAAACAAAAGGTATACATTATCAAATTCATCGTTAAAAGACACTAATTTCATCAGTTTACACGAAAACGGTATCTTCAATAGATTTTCGAAGATATTTGACAAAATATATACTCCAGAGCTCCAACTTTGAGGTTAGGTTTCAACGTCGGCCATTGCCAATAAAAGAAAAATTCGTGTCAAATATCTCTTCGAAAACTACAGTCAAAATCGAAAAAAATTAACATTGATGTTTGACAAAATGGCGAGAAATGATGGTGCATAAAGTTTCTGTTGTATTTGATATCTATGCTACAGTGTATAAAAGAGAGTTTCACTCTCAACTGACACTGCTTTGATCTATCAAATTAACAACTCAGGGCTCGTGTAAGAAAAAGAAAAAAAGAAAAAAAAATGATTCGAGTCAGCGAGTCGATCGTTCGTTGTGTTCCCTGCGTGCAGCTTGGTTTCCATAAATCTCCCCCCCCCCTCCCGCTGAATTAACCGAATTAACTAATGACTTGCGATTGTACCGAGCAGCTCGTTTATTTCTGGCATCGCGAATTGCTCCCCGCGCAAATGCCTGTAATTCGCTGTTCTACGCGACTGATACAGCAAATCCTTCGAGTTCTACGGATCCCAATGTTTCCGGTGATTCTTGACTGTTTTCTCGTGGAGGAAACACAGGAAACGACTATTATCGTGGCAATATCGCGAAACTGATGGAAGAACATCGCCCGCTGATTTTAAATAACACTTAGCAATTAGTTGGCGATTATGAAACGATTTTCCGTGATAATTTCTCCGGCGCGAAATCGACAGCGGCCGTTAAACAGCTGATAAATTCGATTCGTACGCGATTGGTATTCGATTTTCGACCGCGGCGACGTAGTCAATCGCCGCTCGGCAACCGGCCGATCCCTTTCAGGAAAGTTCTTTTCGAGTGTTAATTTCCCCCACCGAAATGAAGAAAAAAATTTAAAAACTCGGTTCGATCAAGGATCGGAAGTTTCTGCTCTAATTGCCTCTTCGAACGAAGAGACCACTTGATCGCATCCTCTTTATATTTGATCTTCGTGCCATTATAAGTATCATAATCGATTCCTCGACAAACGACCGATTTCTCCGGTTTCAATAATTTTTCAACAAATTTCTCGAAAGTTAAGACGGAGACAGAGAGTGAGCGAGCGAAGTGGCGAATATAAAACGACACACGTTCGCATTCGTTGGTCGACCCTGGAATTTCCGGGCGGAAAGGAAAATGGACGTTTCATCCCGGCGAGCTTTATGCCTTCTCGCAGGAATTTACAACGTTGACGAGAGAATCGGGAGGGGAACACGGGTTTTCCGAGAATCCTCGTACGCTAGTTTACGCCGATTTAAATAATACAGCAAACTCTTGGCAGGCTTCCCCTGCTTCCCCAAGTTCCACCTCTTTTTATCCTCGACCTTCTTCCCCCCCTCTCTCACCAGGGGATGATAAATACGTAGAGTACGTCCTCGGCTGGACGTAAATACGAAACGTTCGCGTACTTCTGCGCGAAATATTAGGTTGTCCCAACAGTTCCTTTTGTTTTATTAACCAACAACGTATGCGCGCACGGCATTTCGTGCTTTGCCATTGTGATATTTGTACATATGGTACTGATAGTATAGTGTAGCACTATTTGTACTATATGCTGTTATCATTATTAATAATAACAATGATAATAACTATGATAAATATAATGGTAATAATAGTAATGTATAAATGTAAATGTAATAATGTGTAAATGTATAGTATAGTACTATTTGTACTATATGCTGTTATCATTGTTAATAATAACAATGATAATAACTATGATAAATATAATGATAATAATAATAACGTATAAATGTAAATATAATTGATGATGATGATGATGATGATGATGATGATGATGATGATGGTGATGGTGATGGTGATATTAATATTATTATCATTATTATTTCCTATTACTTATTATACAATTATTACTTGTTATTATTATTAATCATGATTAAAATTAATAATAATTATTCATTATTATTAATCATGGAGTATTATTCAATTATGTTCATTATTATTAATAATAATGATATAATTCAATATTATTAATAATGCTGAACAAACCTTCTCTCTGCGCGCATACATTTTTATTCCGCTTTCGTCTCTAGTATATTACAGTTTTATTTATCAAGTTGTTATTATTATTTCTATTATCATTTGAGGTTAGTTTTTCTATTTATTTGTTTAGTTTGTTTTCCTTGTGTCGAAAAAATTGTCGAGAATAACTACATATATAGCTAAATACTATACAAAGCTAATTCACGATAATTCATGTTTTTTTTTTTTTAATTAAATTATTAAATTCTTTTGAATTACATACTTGAAGCTATCGAATTACATACGATCTGATTTGTATCCTTCAGCTTATCGAATTATATACGATATGATTCGTTACCATTCTTCATCACCTAATTCAAACCTAACCCAAACATAACCTAAACCTAAATCTAACCTTATCGAATTATATGCGATCTGATTCGTTACCATTCTTACTTAACCTAAACCTAAACCAAACCTAACCTAAACCTAAATCTAACTTGAACCTAACCTAAACCGTCCCGGAAGCCTCACAAGCGTCATTTTTCCAAGATCTTCCGAGGTTTGCTAACTTTGTGTAAAATATTGCGCATTCGAAATATCGAGCCAAATTTTTTTATCGCAGAAACCTTCAGAAGCTTCGTAATGCCATTTCGAGAATTTCTAACGCTTTGCCAACGAAATATCATTGAAAATGTACTTATATATTATTTATTCAAGGGGATTTTTTTAAACGAAAGAAACGGATAGCAATCAAAAAGGGGAGGGGGGAGAAATGTCCCCATCTGTTTCACTCATAATGCGATTTTTAAAATTTCTAAGACTTACTCATTGAACATTCATTTCTATATTATTTATCGAGCTGCGAAGGGAATTTTCTTTTAACGAAAACGGCAGATAATGACTAGAAGGAGGTATATTCACCTCTCTGATCGCTATCAATTCATCTGGGAATGTTTGGAAATGCGAGGCTTCCGGCGAGACAGAGAAAGACAACAAATCAGAATGGATCGACGATTCAATAATACGTTTATTATATCGTCGATGAAAC
Organism: Tetragonula carbonaria; assembly: GCA_032399595.1. Lineage (NCBI taxonomy): Eukaryota > Metazoa > Arthropoda > Insecta > Hymenoptera > Apidae > Tetragonula > Tetragonula carbonaria. The sequence goes on from JAUCRC010000001.1 coordinate 1,312,726, forward strand.
GAAAGAAACCATTCCGTGACTGCGAAATCCACAGACGGGCACTGTCTTCGCTGTGGGCGCCCCGGACCGAATCTTGGCAACGAAACGCCGAATTATAATCTACGAGCGTAACAGAGCGGTAGAAACGCGATCTTTTCGAGAGATTCCACCAGGGTCTCGCGTCTCGTTGTTCGCTAAATCGGCCTCGCATTGTGTCCGAGGAGAAACGAAAGATCCTCTCTTTTCTCGTTTAAGAGAGAAAAAAAAACGACCAGAGGGGTAGCGAGGTAAAATCGGCGATCGCCAACTTTTGTTCGTCTGAAAGAACGAGCTTGGCGAGCGAAGATGATCTCGAGAACGGTCTCCTCGGCTTTGTCTCGCCCCTTATCTCGCGGGACTAGAGGTTTGAAAAAGCGGCAGCCTGTCTGAACCGGACGCGATATCTCTTCTCCGTGGTTGGTCTTTTGACGACATTTGCGTACCGATCTGCCTTGCTTATCTTATCTTACTTATCTGCTCTCTCGTTGTTAGTCTCGCACGCTGCCGCGTTTTCTCGGCGAAAACTTTTGATCGACGAGCTGCTGCCGCCCGATATTATCTCGTCTGCACGTCTATCGGCCGCGTAGGTGGCAGGAATCGATGGTTCGCGGTCAATTTGACGCGAGAACCGTCTGGTGTATCGAAGCGTTAAGGGAAATAAATGATGATGGAGGGGCGTTCTTTCCATTGTTTGCTCCCAATCGAGGGAATGCTGAATCCCCGTGTTGGATTCCGCGTAAAGTAATGACACTAAATACGTTGCAATCGTGGTGTTAAATTTACCTGGATGGAAATGAGTGCTGCCTGCTATTTCCAGCACGGTTTTTTCTTTTTCTTTTTTTTTTTGCGTAGGTTTAAAGTCGCATCGACATCGAGCTCGTTGTATTCATATTCTGTGGATAGATTTATGTCTGTTAAGAATTGGAGTGTTTTGAGAAGACGGTGGTAGAATTCATTCCATGGAGACTTCTCTGTGCAGTTCGTATAAGATGTGATTTTTGGCATTTGTTGCCAAACCATAGGAGGCTGTTCTTGACAAGTATTTATGTCTTTTTGACAAATCGCAGACGACCAAGTACTGTTTTACCCTATGAGTAAGGTCATTTTAGGAGGACTCTTTACTGAATCAATTTTTTGAAATTTTTCCTGCTCACCTAGTAAACATACAATTGCACTACCTCTCCTGAGAAGCCAATCCACTCAACAAATACATCCTTTTATACTGGTTAACTTCGTACCACGGACGTCGAGAATTTTTCGTCTCAAAATTGCAATATTTTCTTAGTTTTGTAGTATATTGAAATATAACCTAAGAGGCAAAACAAATAATAAATTTATTACTTCTTAGTAATTCTATCCAGCAAAAAAGAAAGCGACGAATTGTACACAGTTTAGTCACTCGTTATGGTCCGCGAACCAGTTGCCAGCGCAAGGGGTTAAAATCTTGATTTGAAGTAGATTAGGATTTTACACGACAAAATAAATTGCAATATTTTCTTAGTTTTAACTATATTCTTTAACTTAGCTTTTAACTATATTAGCTTAACTATATTCAAATATAATATTTTCTTAGCTTTTAAATTCTAATATTTTCTTAGCTTTTAACCCAAAAAGCAAAATAAATAATAAATTTATTACTTTTTAGTAATTTCTTAGTATTAACAATAGTAAAGAAGTATCAATACTTGTAGTATTATTGTAACGGTTTGTCACTCGTTATGGTCCGCGAACCAGTTGCCAGCGCAAGGGGTTAAAATCTTGATTTGAAGTAGATTAGGATTTTACACGACAAAATAAATTGCAATATTTTCTTAGTTTTAACTATATTCAAATACAACCCAAAAGGCAAAACAAATAATAAATTTATTACTTCTTAGTAATTCTATCCAGCAAAAAAGAAAGCGACGAGTTGTACACAGTTTGGTCACTCGTTATGGTCCGCAGATCAGTTGCCAGCGCAAGGGGTTAAAATCTTGATTTGAGGTAGGTTAGGATTTTACACGACAAAATAAATTCTAATATTTTCTTAGCTTTTAACCCAAAAAGCAAAATAAATAATAAATTTATTACTTTTTAGTAATTTCTTAGTATTAACAATAGTAAAGAAGTATCAATACTTTGTAGTATTATTGTATACGGTTTGGTCATTCGTTATGGTCCGCGAACCAGTTACCAGCGCAAGGGGTTAAAGGATCACCAAACCCTAAGCACTGCTATTAAATCAACCACGAGCAAAGAAAAGAAATCAGGATTGCAGTGAGAATATCGTCAGGCCTGGTTGATCATCCAACAATCGCGTTTCAAGCTTCCACTCTTTCTTGCATTTAGAAATCACGCGATCTTAAACAAATCTCAGACACCGTTCTCTTGATTTTCGGAGTTGGATCGAATATTTCGTCTAACTAAAATTGATCGTGCTTTCCAACGAGCAGGTTCTTCATTCAGCGTTACTCGAGGCAAATTCCAGAGTATCCAAGCCAGGTTCGATGGCTGCGCGATAAGCGGTTGTCGGCCGCGTTCCAAGAAACAACCTGTGACACGTGTATAACGGTGGTTTTGTTCCCCTTCAAACAGCCTGTTAAGGACGTTCACGACTGTCGTCGATCGTGTACCTTTGCGCAAAGGGATGACACTTATAGAAAGTTTTATTCTACCGTTAAAAAGAAACTCTTATGTAAAATATATATATATATATATATAATTATATACAATTTATACAATCATACACTTGTAATGTAAAGAAAGTCGACGGTGAATAAAATTCACGTTGAAGGTCGATCATAAAACAGACACAGAGAACCCTTTGACCTTCTAAGACTATGACTATAAATGACACTCGACGAGTACAGACGAGGATAATTGGATTCTATTCGAGTAATCGTATAAAATATAAATTGTTTAATTGTAATTATACGTTTCTTACATGCAATTCGACGTTTACTAAAAGCTCGTCCGACTGGTTTGACAGAACTCGTATAGAATACAATTGACGTCTTTAGTTATAGTTTTTATTTATAGTCTTCAGGTAGCACCTTTATTCCTCCTAGAGATTTCGCAGATTCTAGACGATCCCTCTCCGAGGATCCTTCGTGTTTGTTTTATGTTTTTCCTTTAATATAAATATATAAATATATATATATATATATATATATATATATATATATATATATATATATATATATTGCACTGTCGACTTTCTTTACACTTAGCTTGATGGAACAGAGCGTTGCTTCCAGCACGTCTTTTTAAATTTATATTTTTTGGCAAATCGAAGGGAGGGGGATGACCAACTAGTGGAATTTGACTTCTGAATAATTGTTCACAGGTCACTTTAGGAGGACTATTACTGACTCATTGTCAGTGTTAGCACTGATTGTGAGCCAATGTCGTCAGGTCTGATTGGTCATCCAACAGATGGATGAAGATTTTTCTCTCCTTTCTTTTCTTTTTTTTTTATGCCTATATGCAACGTGTGTATTTATAAAACACGCGAACCCTGGCAACGTCGCGAACATGACACGTTGCGAACGACTGGTCTGGTGGCCCCCGAAAGTCAGCGTGATTTATGGGGCCTGCCGCTGTTTCCCGCGAACCTACCTTTCGGGGAAGAAAGGGGCCGCTGCTCGGTCGATATTAGAAAGTAGCGAAAATTTGCACAGTTATACTTCAATCGCGTGACCGTAGCGTGTAGTTTCAGCAGCACGTGCCTCGCGGCCAGTAGTTGCGATTTGCCGTGGCGTGGCGCTGTCGTCGACCAACGCTTACGAGAAGGCTTGCGTGAAATTTCGAAGAGAAAATTCTCCCAGCTTACGTTTCACCGAATTTCGGGAATTTTAACGGGAATTACGTTTCTCGAATTTGTCGGGAAAATTTAGAAACGGAATAATTTGAAGAAGAAAAAGAATCTCAGATACGATATTGGCGAATTTCGGGGAAAGTTTAGGTTAGGTTACTACGACAGTCGTAAATTCGTTCTTTTTTCGAAAAGAAAATTCTTGCAATTTATGTTTCATCGAATTTCGGGAATTACGTTTCCCGAATTTGTCGGGAAAATTTAGAAACGGTACGAATTGAAGAAGAAAAAGAATCTCACAGACACGACACTGGCGAATTACGGAGAAAGTTTAGGTTAGGTTACTACGACAGTCGTAAATTCGTTCTTTTTTCGAAAAGAAAATTCTTGCAATTTATGTTTCATCGAATTTCGGGAATTACGTTTCCCGAATTTGTCGGGAAAATTTAGAAACGGAATAATTTGAAGAAGAAAAAGAATCTCAGATACGATATTGGCGAATTACGGAGAAAGTTTAGGTTAGGTTACTACGACAGTTGTAACTTCTATTCGTAAATTTTCTCGTTTTTCGAAGTTGACTTTGCACGGCATAGCGATTGAGGAAAGTAAGAATGTTTTCTTTCCCATCGAAAATTATAAAAATTCAAACGTGTATAAAAACTGGTGTTAAAAGATTTTTCTCGTGATACAAATTTTTCGTCAGAGACGTCAAAATAAAAGAAATAGAAAATCTTTATAATGCAACAGAGTACACAAGATTTTATTTATGTATTTTTCAATTCGAGTCTCCAAAAAATATACTGTTTTACATTCATAAAATATCTGAACGAAAATTATCACTTGGTCATTTTGACCATTTTGGTAGTTCTAGTGTCAACGAAGGATAAAGAAGAAGCAGAGTATAGAGTGGAAAGGAAAGTTTGTCCGTGGCTATCATAGATGAATCCGATTTGATAGAAATACATGCAAAGAAATTGATCTTGACTTTGAATTTCAAAAATTATTTTCTTTTCGCGAACGCGCGCGTTCTAACAGCGACTTTATGCTTCTGGATTTCACTGAAAATTTGATTTCCAATAGCTGTACCATCGGTGTGAGTCTAAAATCCAAACGACCAAATAATAAAACTAACTGTTAACATTATTCGAAATGTAACCATTGCATCCAAGCGTTCAGAACCATAAAGTCGCTGTTAGAACGCACGCGTTCGCAATTTGAAACGACTAAGAAATATTTTTTTTCTAATTTTCAAGACGTAACTATTTCTTGGAAAAGTTTTACCTTGGTGATGAGTACAATGCAAAAAAAAAAAAAAAAAGAAAAGAAATTGAAACTCATCTGTGACAGCCACGGACAAACTTTTCTTTGCACCCTGTATATTCGCGATTTTCACGACTCTCGATCCATAGGTGGATGTTCGTCCGTGTTCGTCGAGCGGATTGCTCGCATATTTCTCGCGGCTACGGCACCCCCGTAAATCGTGCGACCCCGAGCGCGATTCTGCGCGCGATCCTCGTCCCGTCTCGTTGATTTTTATCGCAGCAGCGACGACAGCTGGACCACCGCGGCAGTGGCGAATTAATCTCGCCGAAGAGACGGCAAATGTCGTTGATGCTCGCCGTCGGTTTCGTAAATCACCGACGAGCCAATTACGTCTCAGCCTCAGCTGGGAAAAGTGGGTATATCGAGCGCCGTCTCTCGTTTCATAATCGATTGATAATCTCGAGGCGAAGTTAAAGACCCCCAACGGGGGTCTTTCGCCGCTTGAATTTCTTTCGGATATTAGTTGTCGATCGCTTTCGTATCGTTTGCTTAATAAAACCCTTTTAATAATCGAGAGAGCCGATATATCGGCTCCCACGATTTTTCTCGTCTTACCTCGGCACGTTTCGAAACGTTCTTTGGACGAATCCGGGGCTTTTTTATTATTATTTTTTTTTTTTTTGTCAAAATGTTTCCCAACACTGGAACAGCCGGGATAGAATTATCAATACGGAAATGCTTTCAGACAAAATTCGAATGGTCGAATCGAGAGGAGCATTAATCGATGTGTTTTTGATTATATATTGTTTTTTAATTTCGATGCGTTTGAACGTCAAGTTTGTATTTTTTTTTTTCTTTTTCGCTAAGTGAAATCAATTATATCTTTCGACACGATCAATTCGATTCGGCTCGAATCGGAAAATAGTATCGAACGATTAGTTCAGCAGATATTTTAAAATATCGATTGATATTTCGAATTCATCTGTAATAGCAGCATTAGTGATAACAAGAGATTGTGAAACGTTTGTTAATTATTTACTGTGATCCGAGTAAAACAAATATTTCTCTCAATGTTACATAACGAAATGTCACTCGAAAGCATTTTTGCAATTCAATTCTTAAGGAACGTTTTACATTGCTTAGCACTCGTTGTTACACGAGTTCGTTGGTACATCAAAGTAGACTTTATTTTTTGGAGTCGGCCACAAAAAGAGATTTAATGGTGAATGGAATAACTTATTGACATTGAGCGTGAAACTGAGTAAAGAAATTCTTTGACACATGTATATCACACTGTCACGCAATATTTTACTTGGTTCTTCGGTACAAATATATGAAAAAAAAAATATACGATTTAACTTAAAAAAAAAAGGAACAAATTTGACCTACAAGCATCTTTCTATGCATCGACTAAATTAAGAAAATATCAATCACATCAATTATGCCTCTTCGTCATTTTTTCAATTTCTTCATCTGAATCGTTTCGAAAATATTTCAACCTCTAATCTTAGGTAACTGACCCGGTATATTCCACCGTTCCGTTTCAACGGCAATGTTTTGCAATTCTAAATGGCACACAGAAGAATTGCAAGATGCTGAGAAAAGTTGAATAAGCTCGAACTTTTGTCTCATATTGGTACTGACGACCATTTCATTTACGTGCATTTCAAACAGAATATTTGCAATATTTTTCCAAACGACAGTTTTTCATCATTAGACAGACGCGTCATAACTGTAGCAACGATCTCGTAACAGCGGCGATCGATTATGCTAGTTAGCGTTGGTAACGTTAGTAACGAAGATGATCTAATTATTGGAAATATACCGCCGGTATATTGCTGTTGACACGGTCTCCTGTTTCGATAGCAACATGTTCACGGAATAGCGTTTCGTGTTGGGAACTTTCTTCTTCTTCCAAACAGTTAGACACGCGAGTGACGATTTCCCTCTCTTGACTACTTAGCTCTCTCCTCCGTTGATACTCGTTCAAGACTCTTCGTGCTTCGGGCTCTCGCTTTAAACACACCCTCTCGTCGTGTTCATCCTTCAAGGAAGGTTCACCGTATGCTCGCGCTGTCGCCCAGCTTCTTTGATCTACTTTCGTAATCGTAGAAGGTAAACCGTGCAGTTTTTTTCTTTTCCAAAAAAAAAAAAAAAAAAAAAAAGAAAAGAACGCTCGACACGTTGAATTTCAGTGTTTTGTTCTAGGACGACTCGAAAATCTTGGCCGATTTTCCAATTACAGCGGTGCCCACTTAAGCGTCCGCCGCTCTCACGCTGCGAAACGCGTGAAACATGAAGCAGAAAAAAGCGATATATTTCGTATCGGCACGTTACGATTGTTTCGGGCACGCATCGATCGAGATTGAACAGATTTTATATTAAATAACAAACGCATGTATTCAATTTATACGTAACAATTATGGAATCGTACTACGTGTATTGTTAACTTAATATTGATGAAAATTTATTCAAGATTTCCATTCAATTATTATATCGATTTCTTCAGCGAGCAAGTGAAATTCTGTCTATAGATGGTTTAGGTCAGGTTTCTAACCTATTTGAGTAATCTTCCCTATTTGAGGGGAACTGTACCCATAAATTCGTCCAATAAATTTCAAATAGCGAATACATCCAACCATTATAAAACTATCAAACGACCCATCATTTCGAACAATTTATTGTCACTCAGATTTTAGATTTGAGCGATAATCTTATTCTTCCCGTAAATTCGTCAATCAATAAATTTTAAGTAGCGAATGACACATTATTATAAAAATATCAAACGACCTATCCCGATACAATTTATTGTCAGTCAGATTTTAAATTTAAGAGTAGAATTACAATAGTATAATAAATCTTCTTGTTCAATAAGCAAGTGAAATTCTGTCTATAGAGGGTTTAGGTTAGGTTTCTAACCTATCTGAGTAATCTTCCCTATTTGAGGGGAACTGTTCCCATAAATTATCAAACGACCAAACATTATAAAATTATCAAACGACCCATCATTTATTGTCACTCAGATTTTAAATTTAAGCGTGGAGTTACTTATTAATAGTATAATATTAATATAGTAATTATTGGTACAATAATTAGTAGTTATTAATTATTAACATTGGTATAATAATTTGTACAATAATTGATAGTATAATAAATAACTTTTTTCTTCTGTGAGCAAGTGAAATTCTGTCTATATATAGAGCGTTTAGGTTAGGTTTCTAACCTATTTGAGTAATCTTCCCTATTTGAGGGAATTTATCGTCAGTCAGATTTTAAATTTAAGCGTGGAGTTACTTATTAATAGTATAATATTAATATAGTCATTATTGGTACAATAATTATTAGTTATTAATTATTAACATTGGTATAATAACTTGTACAATAATTGATAGTATAATAAATAACTTTTTTCTTCTGTGAGCAAGTGAAATTCTGTCTCTATAGACGATCGATCATCTCTGTTTTGAAGGGACCAATTGTTCCCATAAATTTCGCCATTCAAAAAATTTTAAGTATCGACTAACACTCCATTACAAAAATATCAAACGACAAATATCGCGAACAATTTATCATCAGTCAGATTTTAAACTTAATAGTATAATATTAATATAGTAATTATTAGTACAATAATTAATAGTTGTTAATTATCAATACTAGTATAATAATTAATATAACAAATAACTATTAACTTTTTTTTATGAGCAAATTCTCTGTCTATAGAGAGTCGATGTTCCCTGTTTGTCGAGAGGAATAACGATTCCCGTAAATTTTCGTCTGTTTCGAAACAATCGCGAGAAAAAAGTCGCGATGTGCTTGCCGGAGTTTATCTTCGTTCGATAAACGCATCCTCGGTATTTATCGCGGTTGTAGGACCACGTGACGTGATCGATCGCAACAATAGAGCGATTAATAGTTGCCCACGCAACTGCGGCTCCCGTTCGTTTCGTGCTATTATTAATCGGGCATCAATCGAGCGTCCCACTTAACGTTTAATTCTGGAGAACGGCGTGTGTGGCCGGCTTTGCACGCGTGCGTACACCAAACGTGCACGCCACCAGGCCCTTTCGCGTTCCCTCGACTCGAGTACTTAACCTTTCTCTCTCAGTTAGACGCGCCGAGATTTGCGCCGCGTGCCTTTTCCTTGTCCATTCCTTGCCGCCTTTCGAGGGACACTCGCGACCCTAACCTAACCTATTACGAAATCTTCGTAAGACACCTGAGTCTTTTAAGGGAAGACCCATGGCCGTCCTCCACACGTTGGGAGAGCTCCGGGGGACCATTTTATACACCCAAAGCAGGGGTCACCAAACTTTTTTCACAGTGGGCCGCATAGCTGACAAAATGGCGAGCGCGGGCCGCATAATCACTAAACTAAGTTCAGCTATTGTTAATCATGGGCGAGTGGCATGCAATGCACAAAAAACAAGGACAACCAACATATTTATTTATTAAAAAAGTTATCAAAGAAAGCGACGTTAGCAAAGAGATAGTTACATCGGACCGATAGTGTGCACATATCCGAATTTCACGCAAATTCAAGTATCGTTGGCGGGCCGGATGAACTGACGCAGCGGGCCGTAGTTTGGTGATCCCTAAAGGACAATGTCTTTTTTTTTTTTTTCGTCTGAACAAGGTCCTGGACCCTCAGATTAAGAGTCTGATGCTTTATCTTCACCTCAGACTCGCGACGCTAACCTAACCTAAACATCGTGGGCCTCCACTTGCGTTACGTATCTTCTCGATTAAACGAGGAAAGGTATTTCAGAAAGTTAAGCAAATCATATTTTTCAATGATTTTTCGACGATTTTTCGCCAATCCAATGAATGGAACCAATATTGTTCCCACGATTGTTGAGATAAAATGGCGCCGAGTGGCGACAGGGTTACTCGAATGTAGAGATAGTTTTTTTTAGAAAAGATATATAAAAGAATGCAATTTGCATGTAATATATTTTATACGCGAAGAAAAGAAGGATCAATTTATGTAACATATGATATAACATTTGTTACATGTACAGGGTGATTCACGTAACTTGTAACACCTGAAATAACTTTCAAATTTGTGCGTATGAATTTTTCGTGGGTTTCGAAATTTCTGAGGGTCATCTTTATCTTTTCTTCTTTTTTTAATTGGACCACACGTGTTTTTCATCGTCAAATCGGAAGAATATCAAATTCCAAGTGAGAAAGTATCAAGCCTAACCTAAACGTAACGGTTAGGGAGATATTTTACGACAGTTTATCTCGAGAATGAAAACTGCATAGAGCATCAATGACGTTGATCGATACAAATCGTAAAATATCTTCTTAACCATTGGGTTTAACCAAAAGTTATTTCAGGCGTGCAAGTTACGTGAATCACCCTGTAGAAACAGAGGAGTTTCCGTTCGTCGCGTGTCTTCGACAAGGACGAAGCTTCCGATTTCTCGTTGCGTTCATCAACCGAAAGGAAAAGAAAGGTTGTACGAAAGATAGTCGAAGGTTAGACACTGTCCTTTGTGTCTAAGCACCTGTTGCAAACGTTAGAACCTCGCGCCCGAAAGAAACACCGTCCCCATAATGGGGGACAAAGTGGCTTGTTTCGGCCACTGTGTCCACTTCCTTCGCCCGAACACGACGCGACGAGACTCGAAAACGTGTCGCAACACTTCCTGTCGTCGGCCATTAATTACTCGTTACTCGCGTATCCACTTTTCTCCTCGTATTTTCGTTCCAAACCTCGGCCGTGTAATTATTCGCGGTGAAATTGGCTCGCGTAAACGTCGGCCGAGCAATCGTAACCGCTCGATGATTTACAACCTCATCACCGTTTACACGGGCGTAACAACGCTTTCTACTGCTCGTACAAATTTCCACGCGAGGATTTTGCATTTCTCCGCCGTTTCGCGGAGAGAGTAATCTTTCATTTAACATGCATCAGCATGCTAACTGCGCGCGCCGAAAATAAGAATATCAGCGCTGATATGTTCGCAGGGATCTTGGGGCGAGCACTGTGTTCGCGTGAATGAAAACAGTTCAATAAATATAAATTAAATCGCGTTATGCACGATAAATACAATATTTACAGTATATAATTGAATAACAATATGAAGTATTAAATTATATACGCGATGGATAATATATAATGTAGATTGTTGTATTTACAATAAATATAATACATACAATACATAGAATAAATATAATATATATGTATATATATATATGTATGTATGTATATATCATGTACATACAGAACGTACATTAAATATATATAAATTACAATAAATATAATATGTATAATACACATACATACATACAATACATTTTTTGCAACAAAATTAAATTACAATACATATACAATATAATTAAATACAACGAATATAAAACATGTTTTATAAAATAGTAGAATCTGTTAATATATGTATTATACTATTATATTACTTTTTTTCATACGTGCAATAAAATTAAATTAAATACAAAATACATTATAATTAAATAAATATAAAAAATACTTTACAACAAAATTAAATTAAATAAAATATACAATATGATTAAATAAATATAAATATAAATATATGATATATATAAATAAATATAAATATAATATATATAAATAATATATATAAATAAAAATAAATATAAATATAAAACATACTTTGTAGAACGAAGACTTTGTTAATGTACTAATACATTATATTATATTAGACTGTGACAAAAGTTTCTCTTTTTTATATTAAACGGATAATGTATTGCGCAGTATTTTATGTTTCACATCATGTTATTGAATTATATACGATACACTTTGATTTATTATTTTCTTCCGTCTTCCCGGAAGCTTCGCGATGTCCTCTTTCCAAAACTTCAAGGGGTTTTGCTGAGCGAAGTATCGTTCTTGCAGTCGTTCAGACCCAGATAAGTTACATTTTTCAAGTGAAAAAAAATTGATAGTAAAGCGTAAGTAGAAGTTACATTTTTTTAAATAAAAGTAGTAGATATTAACTAACCTAACCTAAATCCAGGAGTAATATCCGAGGAACTATTACATTCATCGAAAAATTCGCTCCGTGGCTCAATAAACGATGTTGCATCTCCGACGACATTTCGTAGTTTGTAGCAAATCTTGGGGATTTCATGAGATCAAAATTTCTTCCAGATCAAAATGCATCGTAATTCAATAACACAAACATAAAATACCGTGCATACGTTATTCATTAACAAGACGAAAGAAACTTTTTGAACAATCTGATACATTGTATTAAAATATAAAATATGCATGTGTTATGTGTTGTATTAGATATTATCTACTAAAACATGAAGTATGTGTACACGATGATCCACGACAACTACTGAATATTAAAAATAAAAGTGTTCCAAGACTTTTAGGTTAGGTGGACTTTTAGGTGGATGAGTACATGTGCACGTGTGCACGTTTACTTCAACGGGACGGTCTTGCAGACGATAGCAGACGATTTATTCACGCTATCTGCAAAGGCCGAAACGACGATGCCGCTCTTCTTCCGTCGACGCGTCAAATGCGAAAGTTCAATAACGCCGATCGATGTTGCTCGATGGTCATTTTTTTTTCAGGCGGTTTCCTCGTTGCATACCTTTGATAAAGTTCAGAGAAAAATTCTATATCCCTACGTTGCTACGAGTAATAATTACTTTTTCTCGAATAATCTGGGATACTCTAGAAAAATAATTCACTTTGATGAACTGAAACTCCAAGGGGAGGAGTGAAATTTTCGAAATCGGTACCAGAAATCGGCCCGAAAGATCAGCGGATCAATTTGGACAAAAGTTGGTGGCGATGTTCTCAAGGCTGTTAGTCTGGTGCTTATATTAAGAGAGCGAAGTTTCTTCTTCTTATTGACAAAAGGGGAAATGAAAATTACACAAGTCACCTTTTTTCAAAAAATTGATATTTCAAATGTCGGATTCGACAAATATTGGCCTCACTTGTACAATTTAACGTGAAATGAGAGATATTTGCTTTGGATAAAACCGCAGACGGTTATTTCGATATAAAACACGATCACGGCCGAATGACTGCCATGTCACCCTGTCTTTTCTCCAATTTATCACTCCAATTTATCGTTTCTAAATTTTCCTGACAAATTCGAGAAATGTAATTCTCGTTGAAATTCCCGAAATTCGGTGAAAAATAAATTGCAAGAATTTTCTGTTCGAAAATAGAACGAATTTACGACTGTCGTAGTAACCTAACCTAAACTTTCCCCGAAATTCGTTAGTGTATCTGTGAGATCCTTTTTTTTCAATTTGTATCGTTTCTAAATTTTCTCAACAAATTCGGGAAATGTAGTTCTCGTTGAAATTCCCGAAATTCGGTGAAATATAAATTGCAAGAATTTTCTGTTCGAAAATAGAACGAATTTACGACTGTCGTAGTAACCTAACCTAAACTTTTCCCGAAATTCGTTAGTATCGTATCTGCGAGATCCTTTTTTCTCTCCAATTTATCACCGTTTCTAAATTTTCCCGACAAATTCGTAAAACGTAATTCTCGTTGAAATTCCTGAAATTCGGTGAAAAATAAATTGCAAGAATTCTCTATTCGAAAAAAGAACGAATTTACGACCTTCGTATACATTACTTTGAAACTTTTATCAACCACTGATCGAACAACAAAATGATCAAAATCGCCAATTGATAATCGTTGTTAGAAATTCTACATAAAGTAATGAAATAATGGATTTTTTAAAGTTTGAAAAAATGGCGTAAATAAAAGTATATAATTTATCGTATCGCAACAAGCTGTTCCACTTTTTCTTCCATGCTTATTATTATTAATATCGTCTTCTACCGAGGTCGCGATGGAAAATTCCCCTCCCCTCCCCCTCAAAAGAAATCGCCGTAAACGCGAAACGACATTTCCAAAATGCTCATGGTGGGTGACAGTAGTAACCCAGCGATCAGGGTAGTTCAGCGATAACGCGGTATCCGGGCGTGGCCGCGTAGGAATTGCCAAGTTTAAACGAGCTCGTCGCCGAGGGCGGAAGCGGAAAGCCTTCTTTCCGAGGGGAAAAGACGCAAAACCCGGGAGAGAGAAAGAGACCTAAAAGTTGCGAGAGGTGAAGTTTTATTTCGTTAAAAGAGACTGGCTGGTGAGCGAGTGACGAGCACTGGCTCCACCGGTGGAGCCAGTCCGCGTTTTTCGTTTTCAAGAATAACGAACGAGGACGAGGGCAAAGGCGTATCGCCTGTCCTCGGTTATTATCGTCCGTCTCTCCCTGTTTTGCAACTTTCCGCCGCGCTTTTTCAACGGCGGAGAGCGAAGATCACGTGACACCGAGCTTCCCCCACTTCCGGGGCAGCCGAGAGCGTCAGTACGCGGTCGGTTCAACTTCGTCGAACTTTCCCGCGCGCAGCGAGCGATATTATTTTCTTTTTTTTTTTTTTCGCTTTCTCGGAACTTCTCCTCCGCCCGGGAGATTGACTCTCGGATCATCCTCGAATTTTTCTTCTTTTTCTTGCCCGCAGTTCAGTTTTCTCCTCCCCCCCCAACTTTTCCCCCTCTTTCGCTTTGCGAAATTTCCACCGAGAGGTCGCCGAATCTGTAGTCTGAAGTTGAAAGCGTTGATATTTCACTTCAAAGGGTGGTTGAATTCGAATTTTGTTCAATCTATTGACCATTTTTTCCTTTCTTTTCTTTCTTTTTGACTCTAATTTAATGTGAGGTAACTGTGTTAAATTTTCGTATTCGATTCTTCGACCTGAAATCGTCATGATTCTTATAAACTAACGCAGTCAATATCGATATAGTTGGTAACGGTTACATGTAAAAATAATACGATTAATGTGATTGTATGAAAATAAATTTATAAATTTCAAGTACAAAATTAAACTATTGTAGTTTCAATGTTTTTGATTGAATAAAATGATCTAATAAAAGAAACGGGAAACGTCATTGAGAATAATGAAATTGAATCAGAATCACATTCAAATGAGATTTCTTTCTCTAAATTTACCATTCTTCATCGTTGAAATGAAAATTACACAAAGTAAATGTTGAATATTCGACAGCGATTATTAACGATTATTATCGAGTGAAACGTGGATGAAAGGTTGTCAAGTTAATTCAATTTATCGACTATTTTTTTCTTTTTTTCTTTGACTCTAATTTAATGTGAGAGTATTTGTTAACTTTTTTCGCATTCGATTCTTCGACCTGAAAGTAAATCATCATGATTCTCATAAACTAACGCAGTCAATATCGATATAGTTGGTAACGGTTACATGTAAAAATAATACGATTAATGTGATTGTATGAAAATAAATTTATAAATTTCAAGTACAAAATTAAACTATTGTAGTTTCAATGTTTTTGATTGAATAAAATGATCTAATAAAAGAAACGGGAAACGTCATTGAGAATAATAAAATTGAATCAGAATCATATTCAAACGAGATTTCTTTCTCTAAATTTACCATTCTTCATCGTTGAAATGAAAATTTCGCGTTAGCAGAACAAATAATGAAAATCACACAAAGTAAATGTTGAATATAAGAAAAAAGGAAAAATTATCGTTACGAATTTTTGCCATTGGAAATTGTAATGTAATGTCGTTAACACTTTGACATCGTACGTACAAAACTGTCGATATCGAATCGACAATTCGAAAATTAATACAGAGTCAAGTAGATGAGAAATGTATTTATTCGAATAAATGAATATTGTTGCACGAATATTGTGAAAATCCTGCAACGTCGAAATTGATCCATCCATAAGTTCCATCATTGATACGAAAACACGAATTTTCATATTCGTTTATTTGTGCACAATTAAAAGACAGAAATATAATTGCACGTAATCCTCTCCCGTTACTTCGACAGCGATTACTATCGATTATTATCGAGTGAAACGTGGATGAAATGTTGTCAAGTTAATTCAATTTATCGACTATTTTTTTCTTTTTTTTCTTGACTCTTAATTTAATATGAGGTACGTGTTATCATTTTTTTCACATTTGATTCTTCGATCTGAAAGTAAATCATTATCATTCTTACAAGTGCAGTCAATATCAATATAGTTGGTAATGGTTACAAATAAAAATAACACGATTAATGCGATTGTACGAAAATAAATTTGTACATTTTAAGTACAAAATTATTGGAAATTACTATCGCAGTTTCAACGTTTCTGATCGAATAAAATGATCAAGTAAACGAAACGGCATTGAGAATAATGAAGTTGAATCAAAACCATGAGATTTCCTTCTCTAAAATTTACCATTTTTCATCGTTGAAATGAAAATTACACAAAGTAAATGTTGAATATTCGACAGCGATTACTATCGATTATTATCGAGTGAAACGTGGATGAAAGGTTGTCAAGTGAATCGTCAGGTCGCTTGGGGAAGATCGTTGGACAGATTGGCCCCCCGTGGAAACACCGCGAATGGTGTGGTAGATGATTTTCCTCTCACCTCGATAGAAGAGAGAAGTATTGCCGAAATATAATAAAAAATAGACAGGGCAATAGAACATTGACACGTGCAAATGTGACAGCGAAAAAAAAAAAAGAAAAAACGAAGAAAGCTTGAGAATCGGCGATTACGCCGATTTTGTAGAAAGTTTGCCGGGCAAACACTCGACGCGTTTCATTTGACTTTGCGAATATTCATCTTTGCCGCGTACGCGTACAGATAACTATACAGTTCCTCTCGCCGGTTGATATTTATTTCGTAAACCGTGCCCTTTGTAATTCCTCGAGCTTTACCCTTCTGACTGTTCCAAACCAGGCTCCCTGGTGGAGAATTCCTCAATGGGAGAAATGGCTACGTTCAGCCTCTGCGAGGATTTTACTGTAAAATCAAAGCACCACGATTTCCTTCAGCATCTCGCCACTCTCAGTTTTTTCTTTGACGATTTGACAGTCGATCGACGAAGCTTCTGTCACAATGTGAGTAATTCGCGTAAACTGCACTGAGCGGACATATTTCGCGTTGCGTAATAAAACATCGCGACCGTCCGTGTCGCAGAGTTAAGCGAACAGGTACAAGTAAATATAGCTGCGAGAAGCTTGCGCGTCTGACCTGGAGGCCGCAGTTTGTTCATCCCAGGTATAGTCCGCACAGGTTCAGTACAGGTTCTGTAGTATCTGGCGTAGCGGTGTTCGTAGGTTAGCACGCGTAGAGGTAGAGGGAGAGAGAGAGAGAGAGAGAGAGAGAGAGAGAGAGAAAGCGAGCGAGGGAGGAAAAGATAGAGAGAAAGAGGGAGAAGCCCCGAGAGAGAGAGAGAGAGAGAGAGAGGACGGCGCAGCAAACCCCTAACACTTCCCCACGCCGATTCACGGCAATGCGGTACTCCTATCTATGTTTAATAGACTGCATAGGCGGCGGTAGCAGCACGTTGTCGGTCGTTTCGACGCGCTCTCTCTCTCTCTCTCTCTCTCTCTGTTTCCCTCACCCCTCGACCACAATCCCTTGCAGCCTGTCCTTTCTCTAAGGATCAGTAAGGCTCGTAAGAACGTTACCTGGCCTCGCATCCCAATTCTCAGTCAGAATCGATCCTTCTCGGCACACTCGTCTGTTATCAATACTTCATCGACCGTTATTCTCGTCCCATCGCTCGTTATTTTCGTAATATCTCGCCGCTGCTGCTCTCGAGAAGGAGTTCAACCTCTCGCATGAGATGATTCTTCTGTCGCGTGAACTCGCCACTCCGCTCAACGCGGAGGAAGGAACGCACGATAGACGGGCACGCAACTTGTAAGATTCGAGCCTGCGAGATGTTTGCCGGCAAATATTTAAGAGCGTTGGTAATCTGTTTACCAGGCGACGATCTGTTTGCGGCGGCGCTGGTAGCTGTTTCCGGTAGGTCGTCTGCTTAGCAGTTTTCTCTCGCCGTTCTTCAACCGTGGCACACCGTCTTACGATCTCGCTAGTAGTATAGATGCAGCGAATGTCAGACGCTCGCGATTCATTCGATTAATCCGCCAATGTCAAACAACGAGACTGAAGGCAGACTCGAAAGTTCGACAAAGACGAGGCTGTGGGATAAACTAAGCGAAATGACGAGAATGTTCGCCTTCACGTACGAAGGTGAAATACTGTTTCGACTATCGAAAACGAGGAAACCACCTTGCTTTCGTAGATGCAACGAAACGCGACCCATTTCTTCCCTCCATCTTTCGTTCGCTTTTGTCCGTTTCCCAAAGTACTCGTTCGCGTGTAGCATCAGCAAGTTTTGCAAGGTTCGTGGTTCAGGTGAAACACATATATATATATATATATATATATATATATATATATATTCCGAAGTTCCAACGACGTTCTAGCCGGTCGTGCGCGAAGTTACGCTAGGAAAACACGATTCTTACACGAGCTTCAACGTAGCTGTAAACTATGTTTCGTAAATAATTCGTCGTTCGTCCCGCACGATCTGAATCGAGCAAAGAATACAAAATTCGAAAAATTCGAAATTGGCGGGCACGAATTGGAGGGTGGTTAGATTAGATTTAAATTAGTTTTAGGTTAGGTTTAGATTAAATTAGTTTTAGTAGATTTAAATTAGTTTTAGGTTAGATTTAGATTAAGTTAAGTTCAGTTAAGTTAAGTTAGGTTCAGGTTAAGTTTAAATTAGATTTAGGTTAGGTTTAGATTAAGTTAAGTTTAGTCAGGTTAGATTTAGGTTTAAATTAAATTTAGATTAGGTTTAGATTAAGTTAAGTTAAGTTCAGTCAGGTCAGGTTTAGGTTTAAATTCGATTTAGGTTAGGTTTAGATTAAGTTAAGTTCAATCAGGTTAGGTTTAGGTTTAAATTAAATTTAGATTAGGTTTATATTAAGTTAAGTGTCGTCAGGTTAGGTTTAGATTTAAATTAGATTTAGATTAGGTTTAGATTAAGTTAAGTTCAGTCAGGTTAGGTTTAGGTTTAAATTGGATTTAGGTTAGGTTTAGATTAAGTTAAATCTAGTCAGGTTAGGTTTAGGTTTAAATTAAATTTAGTTTAGGTTTAGATTAAGTTAAATCTAGACAGGTTAGGTTTAAGTTTAAATTAAATTTAAGGTTAGGCTCAGATTAAATTAACTTTAGTCAGGTTAGGTTTAGGTTAGGTTGTAGTGAGATCTAGGTTAGATTTAGATTAAGTTCAGTCAGGTCAGGTTTAAATTAGATTTACGTTTGGTCGCAGACTCAAGCAGGAGTTGATTTCGAAAGAAATATGTCTCGCTTCTCGGCGTACACGACGAGTTAAGCTTTAATTTAACTGTCGAAAAACCTTCACTCAACCGGAAAATGTATTTACGCCTTTCGCGATAACGATGTGGAACAAGCCTGAGAAATCGTCGATCCAAGAAACTAGCTAGGTAACGCGTTGCTTCTGCCAATTCGCGTTCGGAGGAACGTGATCGTTAGTGGGGATCGGATTCGCGGGCGCGTGCAAATGCCAAAGCAATTTTCGCTCGAATGAAAATCCATCGAGGCGTCGGCCTTAGTTTCGCGGCTAGACGCGCGTTCGATTATCGGTCACGAGAAATATCGGCCGGAGAATTTTTCGGGTCAGAGGAGAGAACGCGCGCGGCGCATATATACTTTTTCTCACTTCCTTGCTAACGTAAACGCTCCTCCTACGTGTGTAACTTCTTCTTCAGCTCTGGCGTTCGTGCCAGCTCTCGTCCGCGTCCCAACAAACTGTCCTCTTACGAGAGACGCGGCGAGGAAAGCTTTTAACCGATCGAATTCGACCAACTTCTCGCCGATTTTCCCTCTCACGTCACGCGCCTTCGACGTGTTTTGTGCATTTTTTAGCATCAAACGTACCGACAGTTTATATATTCCTACTGTAATCGATCAGCTCCTTTCACGAAAGAGATGTAGACAACTGTTAATTTACACACGCAGGAAAATAATTCTCTTAAAATAACGAGAGCAAAATTAGGTTTTCTGTTTCTTCTTCTTTTTTTCTAACGAGAGTTGAACGAACGAACGAATACCGAATTTTAAATCAAATTTCGTACAATAAGAAGAGAAATTAGGTTTTTTTTTTTTTTTTTTGTTTAACGAGAGTCGAACGAACGAACGAATGCCGAATTTTAAATCAAATTCGGGATAGACAGGGAGAGAAATTAAATTTTTCTCCTTCACTTTTTACGAAAGTCAAACGAACGAAAGAGCGTTTCGAATTTCGAATCAAAATTATTAAACCGGTCGTTTTAACTAGGCTAGGTTGGTACGTTTAATATTGAAGAACGTTCGCGAGATCATGGTTTCGCGAGGAGGTTAAAAATGGCCAGGTGTTTCGAGAAGCCGAGGTGGGAAGTTGCCCGGCGTCTTTGAATAGAAGCGGTGAATAACGCTGAGCAATAACGAACGCACGTAATAACGTTCACGGTCGAGCGAGAGACATTTTTCTGCGACGTGTTCGATACGCCGCGTCCTCGATGCAGTTCCTCCGACTTGCGCGCCATCGGTGATGGATTATCGCGGCCGTAGAGCGAGATTTCAAGGCACTCGAGCGCGAAAGAACGTTTAAGCGTTTTACGCAGCTGGTATCGAGCAACCAGACGACAGGCAATGCGCGAGTATTTATCGAATAGACACCCAATCGAACAGGCTCCTACTACTTGGCTGTTAGGTGACTACGTATGGTCCCAAGAGAACGAGCGTAAAATCTATCGAGTATCAATGATCGCGGATTAGGCTAGAGCCCAGACTAGGCCGAAGACTGAAACGATCGTGTGTGCTTACCTTAGCCACTCGTCGTTCGTTGCGTGCGAAAATTCCATCTTTCAGCCTCTAGCCGATACGCTCTCTCGCCGCGCATCGATCGGTCGCCCGTCATGCTATAATCCCGAGAATTTTTAAGCCGCTATAATGTACAGAGTGACGTGTCTCGCTTGGGAAATATTGCTCGGAACTTGTGTGTTCCAGCCGATATTTCGCCGACGCGTTTGTTATCGGTCGCAGGCAGTACGAAAGTTGCTTGTCTCGAGGAATTAAAGGGAAGTTTGAGAACGTCGGAGAACGAGGGATTATGACAATGACGATGGAAAGTTAGCGCGAGCGGAAATATGCACGGTATGTTCAACGAGAACGTAGATTCGCCATTTCTCTGAAAAAGAATATTCTTTTTTTGTAAAGAATTTCGCACAGATCGGAAGTACATCTACGCATAATTACAAGTGTTAAAATAACACTTGATTAATAGTGTTTCCACTACATTTCCGCGATTATTGCTTGGGCATGCTTCCACCAATTTTTCAGCATACGTGGCAGATAAAGACC
Source organism: Tetragonula carbonaria (assembly GCA_032399595.1). Classification (NCBI taxonomy): domain Eukaryota; kingdom Metazoa; phylum Arthropoda; class Insecta; order Hymenoptera; family Apidae; genus Tetragonula; species Tetragonula carbonaria. The sequence goes on from JAUCRC010000001.1 coordinate 1,334,026, forward strand.
TCCGAATTTCTCGAATCCGACGACTTGGGTTTCCCGTTGTTAAGACGTTTGTGTACTTTCGATCCGTGCAAAATTCTTTGCAAAAGAAACTTTTGTTTTTAAATGGCGGCCATGTTTTTATTAAACACATTGTATGCACATGAACGCTTCTGTCAAGTTGGTTGTTCGAATTTGCGAATATGACCACTGTTATGAGACAGGTTAGGTTAGGTTTATTTTACTGATGGCTCTTGTGAAAGAAGTTAGTTTTACTTTACTGATGATTAGTCGTTGCTATAGTAATTCTGCTCAGCACGATTGACAAATTATTAATTGAGTATGTACTAGTATTTTAGGTGTAGTATTTTAATAGTATTTTAGTATTTTATTTAGGTGTAGTATTTTAATAAATTATTTGATGTAGCATTTCAATGGTGTTTCAGTATTTTCGATCTGTGCAAAATTTCTTTCAAAAAGAGATATTTCTTTTAGAGAAATAGCGTCCACGTTCTTATTAAACACTCTGTATATATACAACATGAACGTATGGATACGCTTCTGTCAAGTTGCTTGTTCGAATTTGCGAATTTGACCGCTGTTATGAAATAGGTTAGGTTAACTTTACTGGATCTTGCGAGAGAGGTTAGTTTTACTTTACTGATGATTACTCGTTGCTATAGTAATTTTACAATTATCAGTACGATTGACAGACTCAATTTTAAATGTAATTTCGATCCGTGCAAAATTTTTTACAAAAGGAATATTTTTGTATTTTTAAATGGCAGCCATGTTTTTATTAAACACATTGTATGTACATGAACGCTTCTATCAAGTTGGTTGTTCGAATTTGCGAATTTGACCGCTGTTATGAAATAGGTTAGGTTTAGTTTACTGGCTCTTGCGAGAGAGGTTAGTTTTACTTTACTGACGATTAGTCGTTGCTATAGTAATTTTACTCAGTACGATTGACAGACTCTTAATTGAGTGCGCGATAGTATTTCAAATGTACTTTCGATCCGTGCAAAATTTTCTACAAAAGGAATATTTTTGTTTTTAAATGGCGGCCATGTTCTTATTAAACACATTGTATATATATGAATGTACAGAAATGCTTTTTTCAAGTCGATAGTTCGAATATGATCACTATTATGAGACAAGGTTAGGTTAGGTTTATTTCACTGATGACTCTTGTGAAAGAGGTTAGTTTTACTTTACTGATGATTAGTCGTTGCTATAGTAATTCTGCTCAGCACGATTGACAAATTATTAATTGAGTATGTAACAGTATTTTAGGTGTGGCATTTTAATAGTATTTTAGTATTTTTCGATCTGTGCAAAATTTTTTTTCAAAAAGAGATATTTTTCTTTCAGAGAAATAGCGTTTACGTTCTTATCGAGCACACGTGTGTGCACTTGAGGCGATGAAATACGATTAAGACTTAAGTTCTTCCTTGATGGCAACAGACGTGTTGGCCATCGCGGAAGAGACGACGAAGTACTCTTAAACGGATTTGAATGCAGAGATCGGTCGAAGCTGTCGGACGCGTGGATGGGTTTGACAAACACACCGGTGACGCTCGCGAGCAAATCGGGTTAGGTTTCACTCGGCTGAAACGACGACGATTTCTTTTTGCTAGCTATAACAGCCCGACCCGTACGAGCACCCTCTTATTCTAGCCGATTTAACGAGCACCGATCGATCGATTTTAACCTCTTACGACACGGCGAGAAGCTACAACTTCTGTTGCGGCGAAGCCTGACCGAGCCAAACTCGTGCGAAATGGCACGGCATTGGAATTTATATCCGGCGGCGATTCACGCTTAATTAAACGTAATTACGTTACGAATAAACATTGAATAAATTGGAATTTCGAAATTGAAGAAACGAGTAAAGTCAAAAGTTTGTTTCGTGAAAGGAATTTATAAGGGATGCGCATCGCTAATTACACAAAGATAGAACGAGCTCTTTGGACAAATTAAAAAAAGTTTCGAGATCGACGAAAAGCGAGGAACAGATCAAAGTTTGTTTCGTACAAAAATTGGAAAAGTCGTGACACGTAATTACGCTGCCTAAGTTGAGTTATGAATAAACTTTAGAGTAAACGTAAAATTTCGATATTAAGAAAAAGGATGAACGAATTGAAGTTTGTTTCGTGAATCAACGTAACAACGTAACAGTCTCTCTTCGACTGAGAGAACTAGTTGTGTCACTGTAGCGGCGTTCAAAAAGATAGTAGAAAAGACGCATAAAAGCTACTATAATGCTATTCAGTAGCTGAGAGGTTAAGCACCTTCTCGATCGGATCGCTTCTTGACTTACGATGGATCTAACCCTTTCACTTCGGCATGCTCGCGATGAAAAAAAAACTTTGTATTAAATTTTAAATTTCAATTTTTAAATTTCAACCAAATGTTAAGGCCGCTCGCGGTGGGAAGGACAACCCATTGATGTGGGAAATGAGACGAATCTGTCTTGAATGATACTGACTTTATTTTTAATAAGCCTGCTGAAATTTTAGACTGTATATATATATATATATATATATATATATATATATAAATCGCATATATTATCGTATATATATCGTATATCGTATATAATATATATAATTATATATAACATATATATATATATTATATATATATATATATAACGTGCTTGATTAATTTTTAACAAATATATAATACAATTATATATATAATATATATAATATGAATAATATAATATATAATATGTATAATATATAATATGTATAATATATATAATATATAATATATATAATATATATAATATAATATATATTATATATATAATAAAACGTGCTTGAATAATTTTTAAGAATTCGAATTACTGTAAAATTATTATATATATATATATATATATATATATATATATATGTGTATATATGTATATGCGACATAATCATCATACATTTTTCGAGTACGTATACGTACGTTCTTCGAACACTTTTCGAACACGTTCTTCGATGCGAAAGGCTTAAAATGCAAAGATATCTGCTCACGTTCCGCGAACACGATGTACACGGTGTACACGTGCGTTTGATCCCGATCGCCGAAATCCTCGAACGAATTACTTGCGCGAGAGCGTTCGTTACTTTTAGAAATCGCTGGAATTACGAACGGAGGGGGGGGGAGGAGGGAGGGGGGAGGGTGAAAGAGGCGGCTGTTGAATTATCCAACCGTGCTCGATAATTCAGCAACGTGTAATTAATGTCTAGCCTGGCAACTGTCGTCGAGAGAGATAGAGAGAGCGAGCTGGAATCGAGATCGGAGTAACGAGTAACTTCCTTTGTTTGTCGTGTGCGACGAGACAAACAAAGTTTCCGTTAATTGACCGACTTAATGGATACGCGTCCGATCAATCTGCAACTCAGTCAAGATAACGAGCGACACGTTTTTCTGCTTTCGTTTTTTTTGCACGTTTGCCAAGTACCACGACGCTTGTTAACTGGTATCGAGATCGAAACGAAAATTAGGCTCGACTCGACTGTGAAACGAGGCGAGCTTGTTGTATCGAGCAGTCTGCTCGCTCGGTGGCAGAGCGCAAAGACACACCGAGCGCCCGACGATACGCGCGTACGTTTTCTAACAAAGCGAGGGGACGGCGAGTGAGTGAGTTAGTTGGCAAAGTCTCGAGTTTAGGGTGAGCCGGCGTAACTGCAGCCTTGGCAGGTTGATCCAATTACCGACTACCCCCCTTTCGTCTATTCTTCGGCCTTAACCCCCTCACCCTCTTGCGGTGTGTGTGTTTAGGTTAGTCGTCCGCTACGAGCGTCGCCGGCGTTCCCAGACGTCGAAGGAGCTTGCCAAATCATTGCTCCACCCAAACTCCCGGCCCTCTTCTCCTAGACGTTATAATCTGCCACGTGTTGCTGCACGAGTTGGCCTGTGTTCGCGTGTGCACGCCCTCCCTCTCGCGCGTATCTTATTATTATTATCGGATTTTTTCATCGCTCGCCGATTAACGCCGCCCGTAGCTCGCCAAGCGAAACGAAACGAAACGAAATGAAACGACGCCTCGATTTCTAACTCGAAGCGTCTCGTCGTCGATCGTCGCTCTCTATCTTCTTCTTGCGATTTTGACCGAGCGAATTTGTCTCGGTTGCCAAGCGTCACGCCGCGATGATTCATTTTACGTATGTTTGATTTGAGAATATAAAAAAATAGAATATGAAAAAAATATGAAAATATTGTAGTGATATAATTACAATTAAATAACAAAGAAAAATCAAACTCAAACGACGCGATTAATTTTTTTATACAACACAAATGGCCACTTTTTGACCGCTCTCATTCAACGACTCTCCCTGATTCTGTTTCTCACTCGCACGACTTTCCTCTTTTCGAAAAGAGAAGCGCTCGATGCGCTGTGCTTCTCACGTCACGTTCGTACGTTTCTCGTTCACGCATCTCCAGCAAACAGGCCATCTGTTAGAAGTAAAAAATAACTAAAAGTGTAACTACACGTTATAATAATTTCGGCACTACAATATGAAAATATAAAAATATAGGATATAAAAATATTCCTTTTGTAAAAGAATCTTGCACAGATCGACGGTAAATCCAAAATACTACTATGCATTCGATTGATAGTGTGTCAATCGTACTGAGCAGGATTACTATCGCAATTGCTAGTTACTAGTAATGTAGAACTAATCTCTCTCGCGATAGCCATCAGTGAAGTAAACCTAACCTGTCTTGTAACAGTGGTCAAATGAGACTTCAAATTAACACATTGATCGAATCATTTTCTGAGTCCGTAAAACCAAGATTTTTGAAATAGAATCTTTTCTGAATTTCCTGGTAACATTTTAACAAGGGCTTAGAATGTTTTTTCGAAACCAACCTTAATTTTTCAAACAAGAACGTAACCTCAAATTTTCGAGAGATGAACAGTACAAATATACCACAGTCGAATCTTTTTTGAACTTCCTACTAACATTTTGACAAGAGTCTAGAATGTTTTCTTTTATACAAACTTTAATTTTTCAAACAAGAACATAACCTCAAATTTTCAAGAGATGAACAGTATTTCTGTAGCCGGTCTTTTTCGAATTGCGATAAATTAAGAAAGATTATTTCTTACAATAATTTCTTATCGTGCAAATATTCCACTGTCGAATCTATTTCGAATTTCCTTGTAATATTTTAACAAGGGCCTAGAGCGGTTTTCCTTTTTATACAAACTTCAATTTTTCAAACAGAAACCTAACCTCAAACTATCGAGAGATCAAGTTATTTCTGTAGTCAGTCTCTTCTGAATTACCATAGATTAAAAATGATTATCTATTACAATAATTTCTTATCGTGCAAATATTCCACTGTCGAATCTATTTCGAATTTCCTTGTAATATTTTAACAAGGGCCTAGAGCGGTTTTTCTTTTTATACAAACTTCAATTTTTCAAACAGAAACCTAACCTCAAATTTTCGAGAGATCAAGTTATTTCTGTAGTCAGTCTCTTCTGAATTACCATAGATTAAAAATGATTATCTATTACAATAATTTCTTATCGTGCAAATATTCCACTGTCGAATCTATTTCGAATTTCCTTGTAATATTTTAACAAGGGCCTAGAGCGGTTTTTCTTTTTATACAAACTTCAATTTTTCAAACAGAAACCTAACCTCAAACTATCGAGAGATCAAGTTATTTCTGTAGTCAGTCTCTTCTGAATTACCATAGATTAAAAATGATTATCTATTACAATAATTTCTTATCGTGCAAATATTCCACTGTCGAATCTATTTCGAATTTCCTTGTAATATTTTAACAAGGGCCTAGAGCGGTTTTCCTTTTTATACAAACTTCAATTTTTCAAACAGAAACCTAACCTCAAACTATCGAGAGATCAAGTTATTTCTGTAGCCGGTCTTTCCCGAATTGCGAAAAATTGAGAAATATTATTTTTTACAGTAATTTCTTATCGTACAAATATTCCACTGTCGAATAGAAAAAAAAAAATAGAAGAAGCTCATCTTGATAGCTAAAATACATTATATTATATATAAAACGTATAATGTGATTACTCCAATATGTCAATATATGCCATATAATATATATATATTCGGTGCTCGTAACCACAACACTGTAAATTTTAACACATGACTTTCCCTCTTGAAAAAACGTCCTACGCACAGAGATCAGAGTCCCCGGGACAGTGACAAGGTTGAACAAACTTTGTCAAATCGCGGCACTTTTAGGGCGAACGATCGGTCGCGTGATGGAGGGAGACGAACGATTAAATTCGGTCATCATTTTCTATATGTAGCTCGAGGGCACTGGTATCGACTGGGCCACCGGTGGTGACTTTCTAACCCGAAAATGACCGCGCGAAAATATTCTTGTTGTCGGGGTAGGGGGGTGGGGAAACCAGTGGTGGAGAATATAAAGCACTCGTTCGTGTTGATTGCTCGTAGCTGGACCGTCCGGGTCGTTTCAATTTACGTTTTTGGACGTCTTCCAAAATAGCAACGCGGAGAAACTGGCCGTTTCTGGTCAAACGAAAATGCAAATTAAATGCCATTTTCGCTTATATTAAAAGCGAGAGTGAGAGAGAGAGAGAGAGGAGGGGACAAGCGTGATAAAGCGAACAATCATACGCTCTCTCCGACTATTACGACGTCGACGTTGGGAGTGCAAAGTTCTCAACCGCCGAATATGCTCGGAGTGTCGTTTTTCAAATTCCTGCGCAGATTTCGCAGACCGCAAATATTGCAACAATGGAAAAAAAAAAAAAAAGTAAAAGTCACGGAAATATTTTTGATCGACGGGTGACGAACACGATTTTCTCGTAAATTTCGATTTATTTTAACGGGCGAGGGAAATTTACTTTTGCTCATAAAAATCACTTATCGGCAAAGGAAATTTACTTCGGCTCTCTTTCTTTCTCGTTAATTACCGCGAGAAATTTTACATCGGGAGTAACTCTACGGTTTATGTCAGTGCGGCAGCGAAGAATTGTTTCAGTCGAATGCAAAACGGTACTTTGCACTTTACGCTATTATCAGCGATCGAGATGGTGTTTTTCCCTTGTCTGCTATAATTTCTCCTTGTTTGTACAATTAATCGCGAGTAGACTGCGGATTTTTATGAAAAATGAACGGACAATGAATGGATAATAATAAAAAGAAAAATTAAAGTAAATAAAAAGATAGAGGCTCGATAGAAAATTGTTAGAAAAAGAAACCACTGTATTTTGGATATTTTACATACGATTTTGTATCACGTGTATTCTCTGCAATATTGCATGATTTAAAATCTCGTATAAATGTATAAAAACTCGCGGTTTGGCTGTTCTAGAAACCGAAATAGAATTTTCCTCATCGATAATAAGTATTGTCAGTAACCGAAATAGAATTTTCCTTGGTAACGAAAAATATTCTCGGTTGCCACTCGCAATTTCTAACCAAAGTGATTAATTTCTTAATCACGAAGCAAAAAATTTTCTTTGCGTTTTTCAGAGGTTAATAATCTTCAACGTGAATGATAAATGAGTTTATTGATCTTTTTCATAAAAATTTCTGCAACAGTGTTTTCATAAAATTTCAAAAACAGCTGTTATTTTTATAGTCCCTGACAAATTTTTTTCTACTTATTTTCGCGTTTATCTCCATTTTTTACTCCCTCGAAGTCGGAAAGAGTTTTAGTATTTACATACTAAAAGAAGTCTCTCGCGAAAGACATGCGATTCCGGATTGGTTGTTTCCAATACAAGCTTAAAGGGTGTTTTCTCTGAAAATCGTGGAATCACTGACCAGCGTGCGATTCTACATGTAAAAATAAGTCGAAAGGAAAGAAACAAGGACGCTTCGTCTCCGAGAAAATATCGGAGGTTGAAAATTCATCGAGCGAACACTTGAATTTAATCTAATTAAATTGCAGACGCGGCGCGAATAAAACTTCCTTGCAAATATGCCTCGCGACGAGTTTGTGAAAGTTTTATCAAGTTCGCGCGTGTCAAGTTTCAACAAACACGAAGTGTTTGTCTATTTTCTTTAAAAAAATGGAGCTTTAAGTGAAAAAAATTTGTGTTCCACATTCTTCATCAATTCTTACACGCAGAAAATTAATTGTTCTTTCCTCGTTGTGTCTGAAATTAGCTGAATTTCAACTGTATACTTGAGAAATCGTCAAACTCGATTCTCTCGAAAACGCAGCATAATGGACAAATTTTACACATTCTCTTCCGACTTATTTTTACATGTAGAATCATAATCTGGCAGGTGGTATCTGACATGTAAGTGTCACATTGCACTGCCATACTGCAGCACTCCCAATTTTTCTCCAATATACTCTATATTTATGAATTTATTTACATTCAGTTTATATCGTAATATTTATTATTATTATATCAAATTTGTATTTTATAATTATATTATAATATTTATTATTTATGTTACCTATACATAAGTATTATTATTTTTTATACATTACTTATATTACAATATTTATTGTCATTATATTCAATTTTATTTATTATATTATAAATATAACATAACGTAATATTTATAATATTTTACAATATTCTATAATTATAATATTTATTGTTATTATACTCAATTTTATTTATATTATCATTTTATTATATTATCAACAACCCTCACACAATTATCTTACCTGGTAAATAATAAAAAAATAAGAAAAATCCGCTGCATTTACTAAATCGTGCGTATGTGTATGTCGGAAGTATGCAGCAACCCCTCTTTGCCTTTCCCGAGAGGAAACTTCTTTTCGATTCCCAGCTGGCACGTGTCAGTAGACCTCGAGATCGGCAGGGAAATCGTCAGATTATCTCGGCTGTTTGAAACAGCAGAGAAAAACGACGAGGGAGGGGTGGACGAAGACAAACTCGACGCGTTTCGCCAACGACGAAATCCTTCGGAGATCGATAAAACCGGCGGACCGATAAGACGCGGCTTCTATCGGTGACACGGAAGATCCCACGAGATCCGAGAACGAGTGCAGCACTCGCAACGAGACGATTCTCGTTTTTACGTGGACGCGTGTGCGGCGACGCGTTTCTTTAACCGGCTCTGTATCGTCGCGATCGGTACCGGGATTCTGGGCAAACGCGCGCTTGAAACATCGCCAAATTGAATTCGCCGGCGGGAACAATCGGGTTTCCGGCGACATTCCTGCCAAAATCGACCGCGACGCATCGCGAGTTCAAGCGAGATTTTTTCCGTTTTTTCCTCGAGAGTCCTCGAGTCGCGTGTTTTTACGCTCTCTCTTTCGATTCGCTTCTCGTCTCTAGGCAGATCGGTGGACCAATTTCCCTCGCTGCTTTCTCGCCAGACTTTAATCCGACGTCGCGCGCGACTTTTATTCCCCCTGCATCGCCGCGCGGAACAGTCGATCGACGGATCGTGCAAACTTTGGAAGTTCGCCTGCCGAAAGTGGACGAGAAACTCCCTTCGTTTCGCTCGACTCGATTCCTTCCTCGTCGCGAAATCCTCGATTCGTCTCGCGTCTTCGGCTCGCCGTAACGCGAACAATTTCCGAGGCAGAGCATATCGATCCACTATCGATTCCACCTTCCTTCAGGGCCAGTAAAACGATACGTACGTACGTATTCTGTTTTGGAACAGCGACATCGCGGAACGTGTGGCGGAAGTCGAGAGTTCAAAGAGCCAGAGATCGGATCCACGCTGATTGACACGCACGGGACGAGCGCGATCAACATGTCGCGCGCGTCCGTGAGACGCATAATAGGATCGTGAATGCTTGTGAATTATAGTAATTCCGTCTGTCTACGTATTTCAGATAGGCTCGGCGCTCGAGCGTCGTGAAGTTTAAATCCCTCTTCAAATCCCAGTTTAATCCCGGCCGACGACTGTGTGTCGACGCTCGCGAAGCAATAACGTCACGATTATGCTAATCGCCGCGGCCTTTCGCGCCTCGATACATTTTGTTTTCCCTGTTATTATTTCGCGATGATTGTTACGATGATTAGCTCGTTGCATGTACGGCGTTGTTTAATAACAACGTGGATGGCGCCATTTCTCTGCGAAAGGGATGTTGCTTTTGTAAAGAATTTTGCAGGTCGAAAATGCTATCCACGCATTCAATGAACAGCGTGTCGATCGTATTGAATAGAATAGAATACCATCGCAACGAGTAATCATCGTAGTAAAGTGAAACTAATCTCTCTCATCGTCATCGGTGAAGCAAACCTAACCTGTCTCACGACAATGGTCAAACTCGCAAATTCGAGCGATCGACAGAAACGTTTCTACGTTCGTATGTACACGGGCTTGATAAGAATATGGCCGCCATTTTGCTGAGAAAGATATTCTTTTCGCTATGTACATATTAATAGTGTGTGTCTCCAATGTGATACCATTAGATATTATTGCTAATCGTGGCATGCTTTTTACTAACTTTTCAACATATGAGACCTCGAATGAGATATTTCTCGAATTCGATGATTTATATTCTCTGTTGTTAAAACGCGTGTCCCTCGCGCACTAATTGCACAGCAATAATTGCTAATTGTGAAGATTGGACACACTATTAATTGAGTGCGTGTGTTAGTATTTCAGTGTGCAAAATTGTTTACAAAGGGAATATTATTTTTCAAAGGAACGGCGACCACGTTCTTATTAAACACGCTGTATATGTACAAACGTGTAGAAACGCTTCTGTCGAGTCGATTGTTTGAATTAGCGAATTCGACTACTGTCGTGAGATAGGTTAGGTTGAAATTTACTTTACTAATAACTGTCGTGAGACACGTTAGTTTTTGCTTAACTGATGATTAGTCGTTGCGATAGTAATTTTGCACGATACGCATACTATTAATTGAATGCGTAATAGTATTTTTAAGTGTATTCTCGATCTGTGCAAAATTCTTTACAAAAGAAAATTTTTTTTTAAAGAAATGGCGGCCATGTTCTTATTAAACGCACTGCATATATGCAAACGTATAGAAACGTTTTTGTCAAGCCAGTTTCGAATTTGTAAATCTGAACACTGTCGTGAGAGAGATTAGGTTTATATTACTGATGACTGGTCATTGAAATAGTAAACCTGCTCAGTAAGATTGGTATACTATTAATTGAGTAATTTTAAGTGTATTTTCGATCTGTGCAAAATTTTTTACAAAAGGAATATTTTTTTCAGAAAAATGGCGTCCACGTATGCACACAATGTGTCCCGATTTCATGTGCAAAAATAGGTCGAAAACAAAGTTAAAGTCTTCGTTTTCGAAAAAAATCGAATTTCAAGAACACTTGAATTTAGCTAATTCTAGACATAGCAGAAAATAATAATAATCGACAGAGGGTTATTCTACATACGAAAATAATTAAAAAAACGTGGAATAAAATTTAATGAAATTCGAAAAAAACGCAAGATGCTGCGTTTTCGAGGAGATCGAGTTCGAAAATTCACCAAGTACTCAAGATAATTTTTCACGAAACATATTCAAAGTTTATTTTCTTCGAACAAAGAAACTTTTATTCTACATTATTTATTTATTTTCGCGCGTAGAATACTCTCGTGTCGATTATTCACGCTTGTCCAATGCAGAATTAGCCAAAATCAAGTATAGCTGAAAAATTTTCAAACGAAGGCTTCAGTGAAAAAATTCTATTCTCCCTTTTCGACGGATTATTACACGTAGAATCATCTTCCAATTGGTCGATTACGAGTTCCGTGACACCGTGTACATGTTTCTCTCCGGTCTCGAATATATCAATATTATTTACTGAAAAATTTTTTACAAAATTTTTTTCGTTTCGACAGGATAAATCGTAGAGGAAGCTGGGAAAATTCGACGATTGCGCGATCATCGGCGCAACGAACCGCCATGCATCGTCGTTTCATTGTTCTCTCGTTAGGAAACGCGACGTCGTAGGGGAGGAACACCCAGGGGAGGTTTACCTCGGTTCGCTTCTTAAATGGATTTCGCCTTTGCAGACTGCATGCGACATGCAGATGCGCCGCGCGATGCACCGTGACGCAGCTGAAACTGTCCGCAGCCCGCAGCGAGAACCTTTCCCATTTATATCACTTCGCCCCTTTTTAATACGTTTCACCCTGTTAGCTATGCGCTAGTTAGCTATACTCGTCGCGAGGAAATGGCAATTTTTTTCGTTACGACGAGTACACCTGTCATTCACACAATGACGTTCGAAATAACACAATTTCTGCAGGCAGAATTTAGGTTAGGTTTTAACCTCTTGCTTCACGGACCATAACGAGTGACCAAACTGTAAACAATAATTCGTCGCTTTCTTTTTCGAATTCGTATGATACCACTGGATAGAAATTATTACCAAGAAGTAATAAATTTATTATTTGTTTATAATTATTTTAATTACATTTGAAATTGGGAAAATATTGCAATTTCGGGACAAAAGTTCTCGGACATGTGAGGTTAACCTCTTGCGTTGGCAATTGATTCCGCGGACCATAACGAGTGACCAAACCATGTATACAATAATTCGTCGCTTTCTTTTTCGAATTCGTATGATACCACTAGATAGAAATTATTACTAAGAAGTAATAAATTTATTATTTGTTTATAATTATATTTAATTACATTTGAAATTGGGAAAATATTGCAATTTCGGGACAAAAGTTCTCGGACATGTGAGGTTAACCTCTTGCGTTGGCAATTGATTCCGCGGACCATAACGAGTGACCAAACCATGTATACAATAATTCGTCGCTTTCTTTTTCGAATTCGTATGATACCACTGGATAGAAATTATTACTAAGAAGTAATAAATTTATTATTTGTTTATAATTAATTACATTTTATTAATTAATTAATTACAATTTACAATTAATTAATTTAATTACATTTAAAACTGAGAAAATATTGCAATTTCGGGAGAAAAGTTCTCGACGTGCGTCACTGCAGCGCAAGAGATTAAATAGGGCAACGCAGCTAACAGATTAGGATCGTTTTCGTCGTCAGGATATTGGGTAAATTTGATTTGAAATAAAGATCAGACATAACGAATCAACGAATTTTTGCTGATCTATTACTTCTGTTTGAAAAAAAAGACAGACATAGAAAAAGTAATATTTTATTAAAGTAAATTTATTAAATTAATTTTAGTAATTAATTAAAAGTGGATTTGTTGAAGTAATTTCATTAAAGTAAAACGCAGGAGAGATAATTTTATAAGCTTGATTACAAATCAGCGTTTCGTCGTCAGAGTTGGGCAAATTTGATTTGAAATAAGGATCAGAATTAACTGTTTGAATCACCTCCACTAATCTATTTTTTGTGTCTGGAAGCTGCACTTAACGAAAAATAATTTCTTATTTAATTTTTAAGATTAATATTTAAAGAAAAGTAATTTCACCGTGAGTTCGAAGAGCCAGTTTTACTCGTTCTTCGGCCGACATGCGGATGACGCGCTGGATATTCTCCGAGGATTTTTCAGCCGCTGTTCTGATCCTCTCTAACTTGGAGGTTATTTTCATGATCGCAATTGAACGTCTAAAATAAGATGTATCTTGGCAGTGCCGGTAGCCACGCTTCCCCTTAAGGTAGCTTCCGTGGTAACGGCCTCCATGGTCGCGTCGTATCGTATAAATAGCTCGCTAGCGTAATTTATAACAGCGCATTGCGGGATCGTTTTTCCTCTCTCTTTCTCTCGTTTTTTTATTTTATTTTTATAGCATTCTAGTATTTCCCTCCCTCCCCCCCCGCGAATCGCAGCGTTCGCCCGCGATTAAGAACATCGCTCGGGTTTGAAACTCCGTGCACGGAATATAAAGTTAATTCGATCGAACTCGCAACTTCTCGACTTCTTCTCGACTTCGTTCTCCGTTCCGTTCGCCAAACCTCATCGTTTCGTGTTTTAAGTTCTCGTCGTCGACACGGACGACTGCTGTCGTTCGATGACGGGTCCGTCGGTTCGAGGCGAAAGTCTCGAGCGGTCGTAATACGCGGATCAACGTGATCGTACACGATCGGCTACGATTTATGGATGCAGAGCCGACGACATCGCTGATCCGAGGGTACTTAATCTTCGGAAACATCGTTACGGAAATTGGTATCGGGCCCGATAATTCGATGAATATATATACTTCCGACGCCTGCAGGCATCGACGATTCTCGACGTGGCTCGGTATTACTGTGGGAAATATAACGAAATTAAACTCACGTGGTTTATCACGTGATAAATTAGTTTATTAATATTTATGTGATTAAGGATATAACTGAATACGACAATGATAAAGAAATATTAACTCTCTCTCAAGGTGGGCTGTTGTCACGTTGTTGAATCCACCCTTTCCTCTCAAAAAATTAATGAATTACGTCCTAAGATTAGTTTAGGTTTAGGTTAGATTTTAAGGTCGTATTTTTTTACGTCTGAAAATTAGGTTGAATATATATACTTCCGACGCCTGCAGGCATCGACGATTTTCGACGTGGCTCGATCGCATTACTGTGGGAAATATAACGAAATTAAACTCACGTGGTTTATAATAAATTAGTTTATTAATATTTATGTATGATTGAGGAAAACTGAATTCTCCGTCTAATGGTGCTGCTTCTCGAGCGTAGATATTACAGATACGATACTTTCATTCAGCATTCGACGCTGAATGGAGGGAGTATTAATTGATCAGTCGATCTTTATTCTTGCGCGCATAATCGCTACCCGTTGTTATCTTGCGAGTTTTCATCTACGAGGGCGAGTTTACAGTTCACGTGTTTTCTGCGTTGGTGTCGGAAGCACCTCGTTGACGACGACGTTTATTCCGCGAAATTATCGTCGAACATCCATCGAGCGACGAGCCAAAGTAGCAGAAACGTTCTCAGATTGTTGTTGAAAGTTACAGCGGAGTCAATTTATAGCGCGCTCTTTTGCACATTAGACGAGACGTTTATTGGGCAGTGAACTGTTTCGGTTTGGTTAAACGACGCCGGCAAAGAAATGTAAAGAATAAAGCGAGCGGACGGGGGCAAAAGATGCGAGAGTGTGAGCTGGAATCCCAAAGGGCTACCTAAATTTAAACTCATTGCCGTCCACAATCGAAGGTCATTTAAATCAGGGCTGAATAGATTAAGCACGCCCGTGTCCCAGAAACATCGCACCTGACCTTCTCCACCGTGCGGCGGCATGATTTTTCATCGTAATCGCGTCGTCCGACTTCGTACATCGGCACGATCTTTGCGAAACTTAGGTTCGTCTGCGATTGGATTCCTTTACGCAGAGAAATTGCTGTTAATGCTCGTTTCGTATCGAATTTAAATCTAAACCTGATCTGAAGCTAACCTTAACTTAATTCGAATGTTAAATTTAAATTTAATCTAAACTTAACAACGCTTTTTCTTTCGTTTCGTTTGAATTCGAATACCTAATCTGAACGTGATCTAAACCTAACCTGAATCTAATTTAAACCGAACAACTTAAAGCTAATTTGAACCTTAAACTTAAATTTAATCGAAGCCTAACCTAAACCTAGCTAAACTGCTTTTCATTTCGTTTGAATTTAAATACCTAACCTAAGCCTCGTCTAACCTGAATCTAATTTAAATTGAACCGAACCTGAACTTAATTTGAACTTTAAACTTAAATTTAATCTAAACCTAACCTAAACTTCTTTTCGTTTGATTTGAATTTGAATACCTAATCTGAGCCTGATCTAAACCTAACCTAAATCTAATTGAAGCCTAACCTGAATTTAATTTAAATTGAACCTAATTTGAACTTAATTTTAACTTTAAACTTAAATTTAATCTAAACCTAACCTAAACTTCTTTTCGTTTGATTTGAATTTGAATACCTAATCTGAGCCTGATCTAAACCTAACCTGAATCTAATTGAAGCCTAACCTGAATTTAATTTAAATTGAACCTAATTTGAACTTAATTTGAACTTTAAACTTAAATTTAATCTAAACCTAACCTGAATCTAATTGAAGCCTAACCTGAATTTAATTTAAATTGAACCTAATTTGAACTTAATTTTAACTTTAAACTTAAATTTAATCTAAACCTAACCTAAAATTCTTTTCGTTTCGTTTGAATTTGAATACCTAACCTGAACCTGATCTAAACTTAACCTAAATCTAATTGAAGCCTAACCTGAATTTAATTTAAACCTAATTTGAATCTATCTTAAATTTAATCTAAATCTAATCTAAACCTAAATCTAACTCAGTCTAAACCGAACCTAACCTTAATTTATTTTAAGTGCTTGTCACACGATGAGATAGCGGTGGAAGAATTTCGTTACGCTTTGGAACGCTTCGAAATTTCGCGGAAGGTTGAAAAATTTCGTTTCGCGCGGTTCCCGAAATTCGAACACTGTCGCCGGGCGAGCAACCAAACTGAATGCCCCCGGCATCGAAGGGATTACGTTCATTCATGATTTTCGCGATGAATCGATGGAACGTGCGCTCGAGACGCTAGGGTTCAAGTGTAGGGAAATGCGCACGCTCACCTCTCTATGCGGACCTGGGTCAGGCCGTGCCAGAATTTCTCCCGAAAATTAACCCGCTTTGTCAGACTGATGTCCCGCGTCGCGTTTTTCGTTCACGGATGTGACAACGACGACTCTTTGATCACGAATCATGGACGACTGTCCATAGTTCATTTCTGGATTTCGCTGTTCTTCCTTTTTTCAATTTGAAAAAGAATTATCGAATTCGCATAGACCGTTAAAAATTCTGAGGGGGAAAATGCAGTAATTCACGCTGAGATCATGCAGGCGAATAATTCATAGTTGGAGAGATGATAATAATTTTCATTAAAATTAAATGTCGAATAGGATGAAATAGGGTAAAAGTTGAACACTATCGAACAGCATAGGCAAAAATTTCGAGTGAAAATACGATATCGATATCGCAGGGGAGCAATTGATAGTTAGGAGGAATGATAATAATTTGTCGCTGGTAAAAAGTTTAACTTGGGAAACTATCGAATTCGCTGTGGGAAATTTCAAGAGAAAATATAGACGACATCGATGATGCAGGATTGGAGAAATGACGACGATGATGATGATTTGTCATTCGTCAAACGTTCAACCTAAAACTATTGAATTACGTAGGCTGTTAAAAATTCCGAGAGAAAATACAGGGGAGTAATTGATAGTTGATAGAAATGATAATAATTTTTCGGGTAAAAGTTGAATTTGAAACTACCGGATTGGATGTCAAAAATGTTTAAAAAATACACTAATGATACAGACAATGTAGAGAAGTAATCGATAGGGAAATGATAACAATTCACTGAAAGTTTAATTTAGAATTATCGAATTACACAGACTTATTTAACAATCTCGAGAGAGGGAATAACGATAACGGGCAGTTGGAGAAATTTCTCACTGGTAAAAGTTGAATGTCAAACCATCGAATTGCACAGGCTCTCAAAAATTCCAAAAGAAGAGTACGCTGGAGAGTAAACGAGATTACAATAATTTATCGACTAAAAGAATATCGATTTAAAATTATACAGACTGTGAAAAATTCCGACAATGTAAAAAAATAAGCTAGTTAAATAATTTATCGAGCGAGTTAATTTAAAATTATCAAATTCAACACTGGCTCTTAAAAATTCCGAGACAAAGACAGACAGACAGAGAGAGAGAGAGAGAGAGAGAGAGAGAGAAATAACGAGCAGAGAAGTAATTGACAGTTAATGGGAAAATGATAATAACTCGTCAGGGTAAAAAGTAACACAACAGGGTACAAAGTAAAAAGTGAAAAGTAAATTTCACATAAATTGAAAAGAATATCGGGCATGATAATTGTCCGTGTTATTCGCGCTGTGATTTTCCCGATAACGACACCGATGCGACACGACGGTGAAAACACGGTGTGGTTGACGATCTGGTATCGGTTGACGATCGGCGGACGCTGGCAGCGCGCGTCGTTTAACTCGAGAGGTATAATGTATCTGAATAACGAGCGTCGAGGGGAGACAAGCGTCGTATTAAGCAGCCGCAGTAGTATGAGTCGGTTTGTAGCACGGCGGCGAGATACACGTGTATCGGGTCGACGTGACTCGCGCGAGTGGAGCCATCTACTGGCCCGAATACGAAACGAGAGGGTCATTTGGCTCGCGATGCATTCGGTAAACTGATCGCCGACTATCATCCTGTATTATCCCGCGTACGGGACAACACAGCGTGATATCACCACCCTCCCCCCTTTTTTTTTCTAAGTTCCCCTTTGCTTTGCCTCCCTCGCGATGGGGATTCTCCATTTTTTTTTTTTTTTTTGGACATTTATCGTCGACGACAACGACGTGCGTGTGTGTCGTTTCAAACGTAGCACGTTCGATTGGTCGATCGGGCCCCCTTGTTTTCTAGCGGCGGATCGATAAACCGATTATTTATTTATGAATTTTCATGCATCTCCGGGGAGCGATCGTTTTTCTCTTTTCTTCCCTTTCCTCGTTTTCTTTTCTTTTCTTTTCTTTTCTTTTCTTTTTTTTTTTTTTTTCTTTCAAATTCCACGTATCGACGACGCCGGCTATTTTCGTTGACGACGCGCGCGAGCGTGTGACAGCGGCACGAAACCGGGAAATGCTTTTTAAAGCCGCGTGAAACGCGATCGGTCATTGCTACGCGATCCAAAGGCTCCTCTCGTTTTCCATGCCTGTCTTGAAAAGCGGCCGCTCGTCGATATCGACACGTACC
This sequence comes from Tetragonula carbonaria, assembly GCA_032399595.1. Lineage (NCBI taxonomy): Eukaryota > Metazoa > Arthropoda > Insecta > Hymenoptera > Apidae > Tetragonula > Tetragonula carbonaria. The sequence goes on from JAUCRC010000001.1 coordinate 1,352,643, forward strand.
ACCGGGCCGGAATCTATCCTTCCCGCGTGTTCGAGCTGGAAAATATTGCTGGGCGGGGGGGAGGTGGAGGGAAAGAATGGGACAGAAAAATGGAGGACATCGCCGATAATTGAAACGAAATAAATTTCCCCGATAACGAGAGAAATCTGCTGCCTCGCGTTCCCCGCGTATTCGACGAATCGGTTTGCGTATAGTTACGCGCGTTTCTTTTTTTTTTTCTTTTTTTTCTTTTTTTTCCAGATCAACGAGGAAGAAATTACTTTTGGGACGATCGTACGAAGAAACGCAACCAATTCTATTTAAAAGTAACTATGTGTTTTTTCTTTTTCTCGTGCGAATTCTCACGAATTTCTCGCGAGATACGAAAACTTTATTAATACAGCGACCATTCTGTTCGATTATCTTTTGCCGTTTATTTTTTTTTTTTTTCAGACAACTGTATGATTCTGTGTTCAAAAAGATTCTTGTTTTTCTTTTTCGACAAAAAACAGTTGCAAGAACTGTCGCCAATAACTATCGTTTCGTTGCCTCGATTGGTTACAGTAACATTGTAACAAACACCGCCGTAATTTATAACAAATGTAATTTATATATATATAAAAATGTTATAACGTAATATAATTATAATTGTGTACAATTTATATACAGCTTTTCACGAACTTGCACAGCAAATTTCTTTTTTCTCTTCTCCGAGGAGGTGGTGCAGAGAAACATGATCGAAAAATGGTCCCCCTTTGATCCATCATTTTGATATCGATTCTTCAACGAGATCGCGTGTATTCTTTTTCTAAAGCAAGCTCGAACACTCGAGCATATCAGATTACGCGATGAACCAGCGGTTTGAGAATGAAGTTAGTGACATTTTAAGATAAACTTACATGTCCGTTTATTAGAAAAAAAGAAAACTTTGGCGAACCCAAACATTTTATTTTGAAATTTTGCTTGAAGTCGCGTCGTCGCGCGACGACGCGACTTCGTCGTTCTTTTTTTTTTTCCTTTTTCTGTGGGTTAACAACCGGGAGAATAATTTTGGAACAATTTTCAACTGATCCTTCTCGATCACGTTTGTTCAAAAATTACACGGCGACGAAGGATCGTTCGCGAGTAGACGCGTTACAGCCGATCGAAGGTGTGATCACTCGCCGGCATAATCATCGTTTCGTTTCGCCTTTAATTGGCACTTGCACACACACACACACACACACACACACATACACAGTGCTTTTCTTTCTTAAAATTAGACCGGGATGCGAGTGGCAATTGTCGTACGAGAGAGAGAGAGAGAGCCCAATTACCGGCTCTCGGACAAAGACGTAAAGGTCTTTAAAGAGAAGATAGACAATTTTCGCCGGAAACGGGTTACATTCTCCCGTCCTTCCTCTTCCTCTACGTTCTCCTTTGATCAGTCTGGCGGTGAATCGAGATCTCGTGTTTCCACCGGTCACTATCGACCATCGGGCCATTAGCGAGCGAACAATGTATTCAGGGGGTTGTATCGTTTCTTCTTAAGTCGATCGTCACTTCGCTAACGAGTCTCCCGTCTTCCTTCTGTTTCTCCGTTGTTTAAACTGCAACCTGTTCGGTTTTCGCCGGTGGGGACCCTTTAATTACCGACGCGACGTCAGAGAGAAATCCTCGTCGTTCGACTGGGGAGAGAGGGGAGCGTCTAATTAACAGGTTTCCTTCCTCTTTCGACGTGGAGCACGGTGCAACCTGGAGAACGTGGAGAAGAGCAAGACCACGAAAGGGTCTCGTTTTTATCCTCGATCGAAGATTTTGTCACTTTGTAAAGTGACAAAGATTTTCGATAGACCGCGTCGCGTGACGGCACACACACACACACACACACACACACACACACACACACACACACACACACACACACATAGACAGAGACGTACACGCGCGCGGCGTGTGTAACCCGGATTCGCGGAGGAAAGAAGGTCGCCGCGGAAAGTTCGCAAACTTCTCATCTTGGACGTTTATGCCGGCTAGAAAGGACGGGACAGAAATAGCCACGTCTTTTAAGGTCGCGATGAACGACCTCACCGGCTTAAATTCCCTTCGCCGGAAGTTTCTAAGCGGAGGAGAAACCGACGAGATCATCGATCTTCTCCGCGAGAGTGACGAGGAGAAGGGAGGAGAAGTGGACGAGAAAGAGAGAGAGAGAGAGAGAGAGGGAGGAGTACGTCAGACATTAGCGTTGAAGCGGAACGTTCGAGAGAGAGAGAGAGACAGAGCAAGTAATTTCAAAGAGCTCCCGCGCTCATATGAGATGACAATAACTCACCGGGATCGGTTTTTCGGCGTGTAGAAGGTCGCCGCGTCCTAAGGATATTAGGCCGTGGGAAGACGAGATTAACAAACGAATCGCAAGCTCGCGAGGAAGTTCACCGTTTCGCTCCGAAAAGCGAGAGCCAAGGAAATCCGTCAGCCCGTGAGATTATTGCTCGGTTCTATCGCTCGTTACGTTAAAGCCTCGATTGCATTCCTCGTGGTTCGGATCTTACGATCTTACGGCGGAGCGTTTGGTAGCGCCTTCGGTAAATTTCCGCTCGTCCCACGAAGCGGAGGAATTTCATACTAGATTTCAGAGCATAGAGGCGAACGCTGACGTTCGGCGCGAAAGATACGAAAGCGCTCCCCGGTGAATTAACGCGCCTAGAACTAACGCTTGTGTGTGTGAAAGGCTGAGCTAAATATAGAGATTTGAAAATTCGAAATCGTTGGCCTAGAGGGGAGACGGTGGGGACGAGCCATTGGCTTCAACGCTGAGTGAAATTTATATTTATCCGTTTTGTCGTTTACACGCTCCGCTCGTTTCGTTTCGCTTTGGATTCGACTCGCCGGCTCGCGTACGTGCTCGGCGAGCGCGAAGGGGCAAAGTAACCGAGTGGCGACTGCCATTTCGATAGCACGGTACGTGATTTTCAATTGAACGTCAATTTCGAGGAACGCCATTGATATCAGAGGTGCCCCGATGATGGAAATACTCGCCAACCGTGTCCTGTCATCGTCGTGCCATTTCCTGCCTCTGGATCTATCGTTCAAAGTACAGTGTTTAATAAGAAACTTAACGTGGACTTCGTTTCTCTGGAAGAGATATTTTCTTTCTTTTTTTTCTTTGTAAAAAATTTTGCACGAATATCGAAAGTAGATCTAAAATATTGTTACGATTAATAGCGTGTCGATTGGACGAGCAGGACTACTATCGCAACGACTGGTCGCGAGTAAAGTAAAACTAACCTCACTTGCGACAGCCATTAGTAAAGTGAAATTAATTTGTCACGAGAGTGGTCAAAATTAATCTCACGACAGTGATCAAATTCGCGAATTCAAACAACCAACTCGACAGAAACTGTGTGTTTCTATACGTTTGTATATATATACGGGGCGTTTAATAAGAACATGGCTGCCATTTTTCTGAGAAAAAGTATTCTTTTAGTAAAAAAATTTTGCGCATGTCGAAGATACACCTAAGATACCATTACGCACTCGATTAATAGTGTATCAATTGGACTAAGCAGGAATACTATCGCAACGATTAGTTATCAATAAAGTAAAACTAACCTGTCTCACGGCAGTCATCAATCAAGTAAAAACCTAACCTAAACCTAACCTGTCTCACGAGAGTGGTCAAATTTGCGAATTCAAACAACCAACTCGATAGAAGTATTTCTATACGTTTGTGTGTATACGGGGTGTTTAATAAGAACATGGCCGCCATTTTTGTGAAAAAAGTATTCTTTTAGTAAAAAAATTTTGCGCATATCGAAAGTACACTTAGAATACTAGTACGCACTTGATTAATAGTGTGTCCAGTCTCCTATAAGATTATTGCTTGAACGAAAAACAAAACATGCTTTTCACCAAGAGACATGTTTTTCAGCATACAAGACAGATGAAGATCTCCACATTTCTCGAATTCGACTTTCCGAGTTTCGTATGAGGCTTTCCGTTGTTAAGACACGCAATCTATGGTTGTTCATGATTGACCAAACATTTTCAAATCTTTTCAAACCAGCCTAGTTTTGGAAATCGAATTGTCCAGAACACTGTCAAACAAATGAAACCTCAACAAGTGAAAATAACTCCAATAATTGGGTTCCCAAAGACAATAATCGAAAAAGTTTCATCTTCGCGGAAACACCAGGTATAAACACTTTATTTTTGTAAAAATTAGGAGATGATCCCACTGTAATAGATTTATCCGATGATTATTGGGACGCCACAGCTGTTGAAACAAACAGATGGTAGCTTTACATGTCTCAGAATATTTCAAAAAGTATCACACTGAAATAAACTATTAACATATATATATATATATATATACACACAATCTTTTGTTTGTTTACTAAAGAAATTTTTTCTTGGAAATTTATTATTAATAAATAGTAATACGTTATATTTTTCATTTTTCTCTTTACTCCCATACCACCGTATCATCTAGTCAGCTTTTCAGTGTTTCCTCAATTATTTCTACACTGCGTTGCCCAAATGCATTTTGTCCACAAAATAAACATAACGACTGCCGCGCGAGTAGGTTAAACACACTGTAACTTGAATTCTTTCCCCCCCTTGAAACTGATTCACTTGGTGTCGCGACAACACACATGGAAACAGGGGGGACTTGAACAAAGATCGGTGCACTTGTTCAGGTGACGCGATGGATAAAAGAGAAAGGCCACGGGGTGGCATGGCGGGAGGTGGCGTCAGATCGATGAGAAGAATCGGTCTTATCAGCAAACGCAACGACGCTTGCGGCTTAGTTGTCGAGGGTTCTCCACAGATGGCAGAGTTCGTAGCGGCGTGGCGCGTCGTAGATGCATCGGGCGGTGCACGTGCATCCGCTTCCCCTCCCTCCTTCGTCCTGTACCACCCCTTCGCTGGCCGATCCACCAGCGAATCCCGACGACGTCCCACCGGTGACGTCAAGACGCATTGCGACATATCCCTCTGCCCCGCTTTTCGGCTATGGCCTGCACTCGCCTCGCACTCGCTTTGCTTCTCGCGCCTAACTCTACCCCCTCACCCCGCGATAAACAATTGACACTCTTCTTTTCTTTTTTTTTTTTTTCCTTTCCTTTCCCTCTCGAGTGGCCGAGTGCACCCCTAGGAAGTCGAGCGAGCCTTACCGATCGATCCTCGAACCTCGGTTCAAGGATCGCGACGACGGATTTCTTCGTGGGAGGAGGGCAAAACGCTCGATGTTTTGATTGATTGGATTAGGTACTGCGGTAGAACGCCGAAAAATGGAGTACTGATGGTTGACGCGAGGTTCGAACCCCGATGATTCCATTCTTGGAGGCAAGGCGAAGAGAGAGAGAGAGAGAGAGAGAGAGAGTTTTCGGAGGAAAGTAGGTGACGTCTGGGCAGAAGCCAGTCCGTTTTCACGAACGGGGCGAGCTTTTCTGCTCTGACGTTTCCACTTGCCGGCATTATGGTTGCCTGCCGTGGCTCCTCGCTTTAATTCTCCCTCACCCTCTTTGGCGCGAGTCAGAGCGTGGCCGAGCGCGCGGGTACACCTGCACCGGCCGAATCGTGTCTTAGCGGCATCCCTTTCCACTGTCCGAGAATTTCAACCTGAGGTCACTCGATTCCACAATTTTCCCAACGACGCTGCAAATAACGAAGAACTCGTCGTTGCGGTTCTTCAATTCCCTCGATCTCAACGTCGGGCATTGATATAATGAAAAATTGTACTTTACAACTTTATAGAACTATCTATTCGAACAGAGCAAGACCTCCACTAACATATGGATATAGAAATGTTACAATAGTTATGCTTGCTGCAACGTTCCCTCATAACAGATTATAGTCTAGATTACTAGAATTTCTATTCGTACTTTGGTTCCTCGTCAGTTCCTCGTACTTTGAAACGACTCGTACTAATTTCTAACAATTTGATACAATGAAGATACGATGAAACTCAGATGAAACTCAGATCGAGACAACAATGCAGGGTAAAAATCAATCGTTACGTTGTTTGAAAAATTGGCAAAATAGGTAGTCAAACTCGAACGTTAAAGAGTAAAGATTAATCATTACATCGATAGTACCGATCTCGAGAAAGATTGGCAAAACGAGTAGTCAGATTCGCTCTTGATACGAATCTTGAGAATGCAGAATATAAGTCAGTCGTTTGAAAGATTGGCAAAACAAGTAGTCAGATTCGAACATTGAACACAAATGGAGGTAAGAAAGCAGACTATAAATCAATCGTTACATCGTTCGATAATACCGATTTCGAGAAAGATCGGCGAAACAAGTAGTCAGATTGGAACGTCAAACGCAGCTCGAGACAACAATATAGAGTAAAAGCCAGACGTTACATTTTACGCACGTTTTCGAATACCGATCTCGAGAAATATTGGCAGAAAAAATGGTCAAACTCGTTCTTGATAGCGAGATTCGAGGCTCAAACGCAGATCGAGGGAAGAACGAGAGAGACAATAATATAGAGTAAAAAGAAGACGTTTTCGAATACCGATCTCGAGAAATATTGGCAGAAAAAATGGTCAAACTCGTTCTTGATAGCGAGATTCGAGGCTTAAACGCAGATCGAGGGAAGAACGAGAGAGACAATAATATAGAGTAAAAAGAAGACGTTTTCGAATATCGATCTCGAGAAATATTGGCAGAAAAAATGGTCAAACTCGTTCTTGATAGCGAGATTCGAGGCTTAAACGCAGATCCAAGCAAGAAGCAGACGTTTTCGAATACCGATCTCGAGAAAGATCGGCAAAAAGAAATAGTCGAATTCGTTGCTGATATCGAGAGTCGAGCCTCAACAGAGCAAATCGAACAGAAATGCGAGAATAAGAATCAATCGTTACGTCGTTCTCGAATACCGATCTCGAGAAAGATCGGCAAAAAGAAATAGTCGAATTCGTTGCTGATATCGAGAGTCGAGCCTCAGACAGAGCAGATCGAGGTAAGAATGCGAGAATAAGAGTCAATCGTTACGTCGTTCTCGAATACCGATCTCGAGAAAGATTCAACGCGAAACGAGTTAGTCGGATTCGCGAGTCGACGAGGTGAATGCTGAAAGAACAATATAAATCGGCTTGCATTCGTTATACGTCCGATTACGTAACCCGAGCGTTTCAACAGATTCGAAATGGCGCCGCTTCGTTTTACCCTGACATCACCGCTGTCGGGCAAATTGCCTAATGAATACTTTATAACGGCGAACGCTGCAGCTGCGACGGACCGAGATTTTCTCGTCGGTCGTCGTTAACGGTCCCTCGTTTGACGATGCACGCGCGGAAAGTATCGAATTGACACGTCGATCGCAAATCGAGTATATTTCTTGCAGGGTCACGTATCCTTCCGTTTTGTTTTTATGCTTTTTTCTTCATGCTTCCTTCCATGGTTTTGCTTCTTGTTCTTTCTTTGTTAAGTTTGTTAAGTTTGTTAAGTTTGACATGAACGTGGTCTTCGGTGTCTGTGAAATTGGAAGTTTTTACATACATATTCTTTTAATCTCGATCGTAAACCATTTAGAGACTCCTAAATCTCAGTCAGTATTGTTTAAAATGTTTCTCAATATATTGCAAATACTTACTATGATATTCTTCAAAGGATACTATGAGCTTCTTCAAAATAATTGAGTAATTCACCGTATGATATCGTTACACCGTTATTTGACGATTTAATTCGCTTGATTTGAACATGATTCACTGTTGGATACTATCGTAGAAAAGCTTTCTTGCTTTAAAGAGATTTAATTTAAACGAAATTAAAAATTCATTTTTTTACGTAAATGAAATCGGTGAGATCGTTTGTTAAAATAATGGTATAATTCACTGTCATCATCATAACTCGATGATTTAATTCGTTCGATTTAAAAACAATTCACTATCCAATGCTCGTTCTTTCTACCAGATACTAATACATTCTTCCTTGCCATAAAAATGTAATTCAAACGAAATTAAAAGAAAGTTACGAATACAAGTTTATCCTGTATTACAATATAAATTTATTTATGCGTATTTTACGATACGCAAATCGAATAATTTACTGGGTTATTTGATAATCCAATTCAAAGATGATTCTCTATCGAATGCTCGTTTCTCTATTGAACACCAATTGCGTTATTCTTTTCCTGAAAAAAAAAAAAAAAAAATGTTTGAAAATAACATCCATACGTGGATGACGCCTCCGATTTCTCCGATCGAGGAGAAATTCACCCAAACGACTGTCACGCGGGTGGGAAATAAAATCGGCGAGAAATCGGCTGAAATCGGTTACAGCGATCCTCGAATAGACATTGTTCGTGCTGGCTGCGGATGTTCTTCGAACAAAACGACAAGTCTCGAGGCAGCGGCGCCGGTTTATCGCAGTGCGGCCTGGTCCGCGTGATCGATCGCGCAACGACTGCATCCAGTTAACGTCATTGCGCGCACCTGGCGAAATATTCGGTGGCTATAGCGGCTTGCTCTCGAACGCAGGTTTCCGTTTCTAACCGATCGGCGAAGGATCGCGAGCGATCGTGCCCGATCGCGTGGCGTCGCTCGCCGCGAGGAATCGCCGCGGCAGCACGCAGCCCAGCAACGCGTCCCCGCGTTGTCGGGGAATGGCAATCACCTTGGAATTTGGCACGGCCGCGCCGAGAATGCGCAGAATGCTGCTACTGCACGCCCGCCGGATTCGGTCTCCGAATTCGCGTGTCTCCGCTGCCGCCGCGGAGCTAATTACGTTGTTGTCCGCCATTGTCGCGTCCATGCGAGAATCAAACGTATTGAATTATCAAATAACGCGGTGAATTGATTCGATTATTTTTCGAAGAAGCCACGCAAAATTGCTTCGTTCACGTGAATGCACGATGAAATTTTTCATTGCAATGAACTTGTCATTCGGCAATTTTTCCTTTTCGTTCGAATGGAATTTCCGAGGCGAGAGGAGTAGAAAAGTGAATTATTTTCAAATCGAATTAAAATTGTAATAACAGATAACGATGTTACGACAATCCAGCAAATTCGTTCGGTTATTTCGAAGTTCGTTAAGAGGAACACGAAACTGCTTCGTTCATAAAAATTAAACAAAATTAGACAAGATTGAAGCTTGTTTAAGTGGTTCTTCTTTTTTTTGTTTGTTAAATGTAAAGCTTGATTGATATCCGAGCAATTAGAAAAACTGAACAAACTGCGAATACGGCAATGACAAGGAGATACTAAATTCTCTCTCGATTCCATACCTATCTGCAACTCCCTCAAGACCACAAAAAAAGAAAAAAAATAATAAATGCTCAACAATTCGACGAACGAATCGCAAGAAATTATCGATACGCGTTACAACCAAAAGAGTGCTTTTTCCCAAGTTAAACCTAGTTAGCGATGTATCGGCTAACTAGGTTTAACTCTAGATCGAACAGAATGAAAACGCAGGTTTCAAGTTTGAAAATCGACTGCCTCCTCATTTTTTGGGTCACATTTGTATAAGTCACTATTAGCATTTTTCGGGGAAATTTTGGGAAGTAGTGGAACTCTATTGCTATTGGTCGTAAGGTGTATGACACTGTCACGACTCGATACTCTCTGTCTCAAAATCTTACTCTCAAATCACTCATATTTTACGTCTTAAAATTAGATTAGGTTTGAGTTAAATTTAGATTAGATTTTAAGGTCGTACTTTTTACGTCCTAAGATTAGTTTAGGTTTAGGTTAGGTTTTAAGGTCGTATTTTTTTACGTCTGAAGATTAGGTTGAATATATATACTTCCGACGCCTGCAGGCATCGACGATTTTCGACGTGGCTCGGTCGCATTACTGTGGGAAATATAACGAAATTAAACTCACGTGGTTTATAATAAATTAGTTTATTAATATTTATGTGATTAAGGATATAACTGAATACGACAATGATAAAGAAATATTAACTCTCTCTCAAGGTCCGCTGTTGTCACGTTGTTGAATCCACCCTTTCCTCCCAAAATATAAATGAATTACGTCCTAAGTTTAGGTTAGGTTTAGGTTAGATTTTAAGGTCGTACTTTTTACGTCCTAAAATTAGGTTAGGTTTAAGTTAAGCTTTAAGGTCGTATTTTTTTACGTCTTAAGATTAGGTTCGGCACAGCTTAGGTTTAGATTAGGTTTTAAGGTCGTACTTTTTACGTCCTAAGATTAGGTTAGGTTTAGGTTACGTTTTAAGATCGTATTTTTTTACGTCTAAAGATTAGGTTAGGCGTAGATTAGGTTTAGGTTAGGTTTTACTTTTTACATCCTAAGATTAAGTGAGGTTTTAAGATCGTATTTTTTTTACGTCTGAAGATTAGGTTAGGCGTAGATTAGGTTTAGGTTAGGTTTTAGGTTTTACTCTTTACGTCATAAGATTAGATTAGGTTTAGGTTGTTTAAGGTGTACTTTTATCAAATTAGTTAGGTTTAAGTTAAGTTTTAAGGTGTATTTTTTACGTCTAAGATAGGAGATTAGGTTTGGTAGCTTAGGTTTATAGGTAAATTAGGTTTTAAGATCGTACTTTTTACGTCCTAAAATTAAGTTAGGTTTAAGTTAAGTTTTAAGGTCGTATTTTTTTACGTCTAAAGATTAGGTTCGGCGTAGCTTAGGTTTAGGTTAGGTTTTAAGGTCCTAAGATTAGGTTAGGTTTAGGTTAGGTTTTAAGCTCGTATTTCATGTCTTGAAATTAAGACGACTTGGTAAACAATTGCAAGTCCGGTTTTGTCGCATCGGGCACAATGCAAACGAAAAGCAAACGAGCAATTGCTCTTAAACTACGCAGGAAGACTAGAGAAATCTTGAATAATGAGACTTTCGCACCCTACACAACTCGACAAATTTTCCGATTGTGCAGAATTATGCTTTCTTCCCTCTTCTTTTTCTCTCGTCTCTATTTTTGACGAAACGCGTTCTTTCTTCCTTCTCTTTATCTCGAACGTTCTTCTTTCTTGTTCCCGTTGAAACGTAGAGAGCGTTGCTGTATTTTCCACGGGCCGCGATATTTTCTTAACCGTAAATTCTCGGTACGCCAGCCGGGACCGGGTTGTTTTTACAGCAAATCTCCCCCGCCCTTCTCCGCGCCAGGTAAAATCGTATGTTTGCGTACGCTTAATCGCGAGCAACGCCGCTCTCTGATAGCTCTTCGTTATTTTACGCCGCGGGTCGTTGCACGGAACGCGTTTCTATAAATTTGAAGCGGCGGCAACGCGCGGCACGTTAAGTGATAAACTTAGCGAATATTCCGTCCGTCCTCTCTTTTATAACTCTCTGCCTGGTTTCCTTCTTTTATTAGAATATATATATATATATATATAAATAATGTAATATATATATACATATAGAATATATAGAATAGAATATATATATATTAATATATATATGTAGTAATATATATCTAATATATGTATAGAATATATAGAATATATATATATATATATGGAATAGAATATATCTATATATATATAGTATATATATATATAATTAATAATAATAAAATATATATATATAGAAAAATTAGAATAAAATAATAAAAGAAAATATATATATATATATATATATATATATATATATAGAAAAAATAGAATATATATATATATAGTATATATATATATATAATAAATAGAATATATATATATATTAATATATATATGTAGTACTATATATATCTAATATATGTATAGATATATATATATATATATATATATATAGAATAGAATATATTATATATATATATATGTGTAAATAGAATATATATAAATAGAATATATATATATATTAATATATATATGTAGTAATATGTATCTAATATATGTATAGAATATATAGAATATATATATATATATATATACAGAATAGAATATATTATATATATATTCTATATATATATATAGAATATTTAGAATAGAATAGAATATATATAATATATAAAATAAAATAGAATATATATGTAGAATATATATATTTTATATATATATAGAATGGAATATATATATATATATATATATATATATATATATATATATATATATATATTCTATGAAAGAAGGAAACCAGGGAGAGCCTTGTGTATGTGTGTGTGTGTGTGTGTGTGTGTGTGTGTGTGTGTGTGTGTATATGTATATATTCTGATGAAAGAAGGAAACCAGGGAGAGCCTTGTATTTTATATGCATTGAGCTTTATATATGAAGCTTCAGACCATTAGAATACATATATACAATTATACATTTGTACAATTAGACGTTCATTCAAAAGCGTAGCTTTGTAGCTCGTCCGACTGGTTGGTTCGATAGCTGGCATAGAACCCAATTAACTTCCGTCCTTTTTTCTTCTTTCTTTAATGTTTTCCAGTTCCTGGAGCTTACCAAGTCCTATTACCTACGTTAATGGAAAGTAATTTAGTTCTTTGTTACCTGTCTTGTTGTTGCTCGTTTTGTTGTTCATGTAGAGGGGTTTGCAGACAAAGTGTTTCGAAAAGCATCTCGTATATGTGTGTTTTGTGTCATCTGTCTACTTCCGAGTTATGTCGTTTACAGTGCTACAGTGGACAAATAATTTGACGCCCATTCTGACGGAAATCACGCTGTTTCCTGGCGTAATGAAATACAAAATCTCGCGAGTTCGAATCGCGTTGTTTCCTTCGTCCCTTCTTCTCGCTCAGGTACTGAGCGAATATTTTTCAAATTGGAGGCCCCCGAAAGGTTTAAACAGAGAGAGAGAGACAGGTTGCATGCTCTCCCTCTCTCTTAGCGTGATTTGCGTCCGTATTTGCCGGTAAGTTAGATTGGGATCGGCGTCGCGTAGTAAGCAGGCGCCTTAATCGGCCCACAGAGAGAAAACAAGAAGCATGAATCAAGAGAGTCGCCCGGTCGACTTCGACTCGCGAGGGGCGGGAGGGAGAGGGGCTTTAGTAACAGGCCGAGAATCTAAACCATTCACCAGACGGATCTTCATGAATCGGGTAACCTTGAAACCGGGTCGAGTCGCGTTCGTTTATCAATGGCGGCCGCCACGTCTACCCTATTTACCAACGGCGGAAACTGCTAGCTTCTGGCGTTCCGCCCGTGGCGGCCGTTTCCTCTCGCCCCCCGTGGCCACGTTTCCAAAATATCCGTCCACCACTTCGGCTCCTCTCATTTGGCCGCCCACGCTTTGTCTCGTGTTCAAACGTTTCAGGGGCGTGCGTATATTACACGTGTTTCACACTCGTCTGCAGCTTCTCTTTGTGGGAATCTCGCGAGTCAGCCAGAGGGCGCTTCGCAGTTTGCGAAACGGGCGAATCCCGCTCGCAACGGCGAATCATCGCGTCTGTCGTACGTTAAATCTTTCCGTGTTTATTGTTTCCTACCTGTTGTTGTTGTTGTTGCTCTCCTCTGGAAACGGAACGAGACACGAGCTCGGAATAAGCTCCGTAAGTTTATCCGTCCTTCGTCTCTGTTTGATTTACGTATCTTAATTATTAATTGTTCATGTTTGTATAAATGTATACCGTGTATGTTAGTAGTTATAACGAGTATAGTAAATATAAATGTGCATGTACATTTATTAATAGTTTGATAAATATGTAAATGTAACTGCTGACTAATTTGCCAATACAATACAAATTAATAATTGAGAATTAATTATTGTCAATACAATACAATATTAATAAAATACAGTACAATACGAATTAATAATTAATACAACACAAATTAATGATTAATAATTAATTATTGTCAATACAATACGAATTAATAATTACTATTGTCAGTACAATACGAATTAATAATTACTATTGTCAATACAATACGAGTTAATAATTACTATTGTCAATACAATGCGAATTAATAATTAATATGTTTATTAATTATTAATTATTAATTTGTATTGGGTTCTTGGTTTACGAGAAAGTAATTTTGCATTTTTTACCTAATAGATATATATATATATCTTAAATAATTAATATATATATATATTAATTATTTATATTATATTAATTTTATATATATATACAATGCATATATATATATAATATGTATATGTATACATATATATATATAATGTGTATGTATATTTTAATTCTAACTAAATTCATTTTAAAATTGTTTTAAAATTTAAGCTTGCTTCGGGAAAAAGAAATGCACGAATCTTGTTAGTAAGTTTGTTTGTTCAAAATGGAGTATCATCATCGAGAACAATTAACAATTGCTGGTTTGTTCGAAATGGAACGTTTTCATCATATTTCGCTGTAGCACCTTCGAAAAGGGTGAGAACGCTCGTGCAAGCTCGTGAAAGAATTATCTACGTTTGCTAAATTTCGCTATCGACTAGTGATATCAAATCGTTTTTGGAACTTCTCTTTTATCGAGAAAGACGAGCATTCTTTTCTTTCCGAGCAGAAAGTTCACCGAAAATGAGAGTTCTTTCGAACCCACGAAATTGCCCGAAAAAAACAGTGAAAGGCGTTCAGTGTCTCTTCGATCGAACAACGTTGAATTTCTCTCATGAAAAATTCACCTTCGGGTTCGACACCGCGACTAAAGCTTCGAAGCTCAACTCGGTTGGCCAACCTGATTTACTTGCAACATATGAAAAGCCCATCCGCTGATTCGACGAGCAAGCAGACATAGAAATCGGAACAAATTGGAAAAGCACCGTCTGAAACGAGGGATGGCCCGGATGATGTTTTATACAAGGGAGAGAAGTTTTTAATTATCGTTATCGACGTCCGAGCGGAGAATCGGTTCGTTCATTTTCAAGAAAGCACTCTCCCCTCACCTCCCCCTCCCCCCAAACTCGTAATCGGACTTTTCCCAATCGTTTCACGAACGTGTACATGTATGTGTATACGTACACAGTTCGCAGGAGCTATAGTAATTTATAGGTCTCCGTCAGGCGGACGTTAAACTTCTCTGTTCCCCGGAGCGGAAGACCAGCAGAGTCCATTAAGATCGTTGTCTGGCCCATTAAAATCTTAATCGTCTTATCGACCATACAATTAAACATAATACAGCGAATTACAGACACGTGTAACGTTATTACGTAAGTTTATTAATTTGCTGTTTCGTTTCACAATTCAGAGTTAAACGACCGAAGTGTTTGCATATTTGTTTGACAAATATTTCCGCGCAGGCGGAAGTTCGTTCGTTTGGAAACGACTTTCTGCGTACGTTAATTAACACGAATAAAACGATTATTATTTTCGATACGAGTTTGCCGACTGCGTTAAACGGGTGTAACGAAACCTGTACTCGAGAAACGGTCTTTAATGTGGAAGATGCTAAATTTTCAGACACAGTTTTTTCAGTTTCTCTGTGCCACGATTTTTTTGAACTCTCTCTCTGTCAATTTCGC
This sequence comes from Tetragonula carbonaria, assembly GCA_032399595.1. Taxonomy (NCBI): domain Eukaryota; kingdom Metazoa; phylum Arthropoda; class Insecta; order Hymenoptera; family Apidae; genus Tetragonula; species Tetragonula carbonaria. The sequence goes on from JAUCRC010000001.1 coordinate 1,367,931, forward strand.
GCGTGTCTCTCTCTCCGAAAAATAGAGATTTTGTGTCGTTTTTGTTTTTCGTTCTTTTTGTTGAATTTATGTCACGGACGTGCTCCTCAGTGTCAAATTAGAAGTTTTCACGTAGTATTTTACGTAGATCGTTTAGAGAATTTATAACGAAACTCCTGTATCATATATGTTATAGTATTGTTTAAAAATCGATCGTTTCTCAATATATCGCAAATAATTATCGCAAATAGTATCTATATATTTTAATGTGAATGAAGCAGCTGTGAATTTCTCAAAATAATTAAATAATTTACTGCATTATATATACATCGTTATTTGATAATTTAATTCGTTTTATTTAAAAATAATTCACTACTCAAATACTCATTTTTTTCTATTAGACACTATTGCATTCTTTCTTGCTCTAAAAATCTTAGTTTAAACAAAATAAAAAATTTACTGCGTCTTTTTATGAAGCAATTGTGACTTTTTCAAAATAATTGAATAATCTGCTGTATTATTCTTACATCGTTATCTGATAATTTAATTCGTTTTATTTAACTCACTATCAAATACTCATTTTTTTTCTATTAGACACTGTTGCATTCTTTCTTGCTCTAAAAATCTAGTTTAAACAAAATTAAAAAAAAAATTGTGTATTTTCATGAAGCAGTTGTGACTTTTTTCAAAGTAGTTGAACAATTACACATCGTTATTTGATGATTTAAACGTTAAAATTAATTTGATTTTATTCAAATTTGATTTCCTTATCGCGAGAAATGCAAGGAATTAATAATACGCGAAAATGTTTGTCCAATGCCACGTCGATTTTCATCGCGTCACGCTTCAAACTTCCTCTCCTCGTTTTTTTGACGACGGGAGAAATCGCGCCACTCTCGCTTGCGAGGAGCTACGTTTTCAAACTCGATATCCACTTTGAGCCGCGCGATGTCCCATGGCCGGGGCACGTGGATATTTTCGAGACCTTGTTGCTCTTTTTCCCCCCAGCTTTTCACTCATTCTTACAGTCGAACGGCAGCGGAGGATCTCGGACGACGTGCCGTTCAAACCGTGTTTGTGTCCAGTCTCGAATGATCTCTTCGTGTTTGGACCCTAAATTCGGCCCCGACACCGGAATATCCGGCCTCCGCTTCGTAAAAGACGGAAGATTCGGCCTCTCGTCGCCGCGTTCGTCGTTGCGTCGCAGTTGCGTTCACGTCGATCAGATGCGTCGATCACGATCACGAGACAGTCGATCCAAAGACAGAGAGTCGAGAAAAGTGTGAGAGACCGTATATTATATTACTCTAAACTCGTAAACTCGAGGAATTTGGCACGAAGAATCAAAGAGTGAGTCGTCAAACGAGAGGCAAACGGTTTAGGTTTCACGCGATGAAACTGGTTGCTTTCCAAAAGTAGTCCGCTCAGCACAGCAAATGTCTCCAAACGAGTCGCTTCAGCGTAAATCAGTCCGAGAATTTTTGTCCCATGGTGTTTCGTCGTCGCGAGCTTGGGTAGCTTTGTCTCTTCTTTCTCTACCCCTTTTTTTTTGGCGGCCGCGTGGCGCGAGTTTTCGTTCGAATTTCTAAAGCCAAATGATTAATCGCGATGCACGCCGGCATGAGAGGCGCTTTCATCGGCACGAGGACGTTGCCGCGGCGTTGTCGACGGAGATCCCCGCAGCGCAATAGAAGGTAACGATCGAGAAGGTTTTTGCTTCCGCAAACGTGCAACGAGATAACGCTTCCTCCCAAGCAAGCAAGTTTGCGATTAATCTCGCGCGAATTTACCGAGAGATTTATCGAAAGCCAGCCATCGGCGCCATTTACACGTTCCAAGGACGAGGGAATTTTCAAGGAGATCCGATCGTCTTCGGCGTTGCACAGCATCGCTCGACGAGTACCAATACGTTTTCGGGTGAAATTATATCTTTGGACAGGATCCGTAGATCCCAGGGATCCAACGACGTGCTCGTGCTCGCGATCGCCTTTTCGAATTTTTCAGCTCGAGGTTCGGGTAAATATAGATTATTAGGGAAGTTAGGGGGATCGTTCGCTTGGCAAGCTTCTGCCATCTAACGCGAGCTCCCGGAAACTGATAAAACACGCGCCCGGTCTTGTCGACGCCGCGTGCACCTGTCCAGATAACAATTGCAACGTGACTTCCCCGTCCTTCACCAACCTGTGTCGATTTCATTTTTACTTTAATTAAAAAAAAAAAAAAAATACAATCCGTCAGATACGAAAGAGTGACATCTCACGTGACATCAACGAAACATCCGAGTACTCCGGAAAAGATCTATAGTTGATCTAGCTTTTATCAATAGTGACCTATATTATTTACGAGGACAACATTTACAGTGAAACAACACGTTCATTGGAAGAATATGTATGTTAATTAAAAAAAAGAATGTATGAAAATTTTTCGACGAGAAAGCTTGTTTCATCAATATCTGATTTGATACAGGTTATACGAAGAATATTTTCGATGATGCTCGTTTTTATTTTATTTTTCGTATGTTTCATATATGGGGGGGGGGATTTGCTTGCAAGTATAAAGGGGACATCATGAAAACAGCGCATTTATATTTTTTTTTTTTTTTTTTTTTGATAGACAGGTGTCTCTGATAAAGACACTTGGATAAATTTCTCCCTGAGTTGTACGTCTAATCGAAACTCAGTACATTCCATGTTCATTGGCAACACATTGACATCAATTGAGAATGGAGTGGCAAGTATGCCTGAATGAAAAATATTTGCATATTAAAGATATTCGTGATTTCACTCTAACGCTAAATTTTTTTTTTAAAAAAGTTATGATTATTCAGAGTTAAAATTATTCAAATAATAAAATTCACGTTTCGATTATTCGGAATTTTGGTTATACAACGATGCGGATTGGGCACGCAGGAGTTTAAACATTTACAATCCTCTCGAACACGCACTGAATTGCAATGCGTTTTGTTTAAATCTTCCTCCGCTTTTGCATTCAAAGGGGCTCGAAAATTTTCGATTTTCGACAATGCTGTTGAAATCAATTTTTACGCGAGTCTTCAGAATTCATTCAAATTGAAACGAAAATTGTCGACGACCATTCAAAGCGAGACACCGATATAAAGCAATCGACCTTCGACATTTCTATAGAGCATTTTCTAGTAGAAACGTCAGTGACACTGAAACGTCGTTTGGAGGAAAAAAAAAAAGGAAACATCAAATGGCGTACGTACGAGGTCGAAAATCGTCTTTCAATTCATGCGAATCGCGATTGGATTACGCTAGTCGTCGTCGTCGTTAGAGACATTCCATAGAAAATGTTTTGTCTCTAACGAGGCATAAATTAAGAAGGAAACGTACTTCAAATATACTTGAAAACTTTCGTAGATCGCTACTAGTACGAAAAATATGGAGGGCAGTTTCACACGCGAAAAAGCTAGTTCGAAAGTAAATGTCGAAATGATTGGATTAATTAATCATTAATTGTAAGTCTGCTTTCGATGCGTATATTTCTTACAAATACACACGTATAATATGGATTTCTTGCGAAAATTGTCTCGTCAAAACCTTCGTTTTCGAGAGAGAGTCGAGAGTTTGAAAATGATATCGAGTACACTTGTAGCTAACTTACTTGTAGCTAATTCTAGACCTGACAAGAGTTCATTTTATACGCGAAAATAAATAAAAAACTTGGAATGAAATTTCCCCCCGCCCTCTAAGATGCTTTTTCGAGAAGATCGAAGTTTGAAGTATTCCCACGTTTAAGGTTGATTCTCTCGAAGACGACGCCTTCAATGGAAAAAAGAAAAATTTCACTCTACACTTTTCGATCATCTTCGCGCGTAGAATCATCCCGTCCAATATGAAATTATCCAAATTTAACTGATCAAATTATCAGAGATTTTCGATTTTCTCTAAAACAAACTTTATTCCCTCTTTCTCTACTTTGCACGTAGAACATCACCTCGGTCTCGGTTAAATCCTTCTATATCAATCTTTTCAGACTGTACACGATCGATCGACTCTCGTTAATAATCTAACACGTTTCAGTAATCGAGCGCAGAGTAAAAAACAAAAAAAAAAAGAAAAAAGAGCAAAGCTTGAACTGGCTCCTTTTTGCTTGTTTGGAGAGGGGATGGGTAGACGTTGCGAGGATCCAATAAGTAAAAAAAAAAAAAAAAACGCGGCGGCAAACAAGCGCGAACGTTTCGTGCAGTTTGCGAAACTGGTCGCAGTCATTTTTTCTTTTTTTTTTTTTCGACGATCGATGGAGCGCGATCGAGGTGGCGAGCTGCAAGTACGCGAGATAAACGGTGGCGTACAGGTTGTTCAACTGGTATACAGGTTGAAATTGATTGGATATAGTTTGCGGTCAATTCAGTTTGCACACTGTGTACACTTTGGCGAGAGGGCAGAGAGGGGTTGCCACTCGCGAGATGGAACAAGGCTTGTCCGAATGGAACGCCAACTAGTCGAGAGTTTCTATCCGCTTTGTCGAGAATTTGGCAGAACGATGTTTCTCGCAACGTTCTGGCAGCTGTCCTCGACAAGCTCGAGTACACATCGTACTTGGATCGTTTCGCGGAATTACCCGCATCTGTCGAACCATCTCGGCGTCGCAGCGACGCAGTTTTTCTGCCTTTTCGTTTTTCTGTTTTCTCCGCGATTCGTCCCGCAGGATGATTTCCCTGCTCGTAAACGCGCGATGGTATTGTTACTCGATAAAATATACGTTTTGCTGCTTTTGCTGCTTTCAGAAATGTGTATCTAAAACGACTTGTTGTTGTTGTTGTCAATTTATCGAGTATTAAATCAATTTATTATGAGTATTATTGAAGTGATGATTATCTCCAATAAACTCGCTTCTTAATCGTCTAGTTACCAGATCGTAATCGAGTTACGACTCAAACACAGAGTGTGCGAGCAGCTGCTGTGAAAATTGAATTAAATTACAAGAAGACTCGTTTCTTTTTCCCCCCTGAAAAAATCAAGTTCAACTTGATTAATATTATTTACAAAATTTTAACATTCGTAAATTTTCTCGAATATTTGGAGAAATTGGAAATTTTATTCTTCCAGAATGATATTTCTTACAGCAAGATACATAACGGCACCTCGCATTGTATATTACTTTTTAGACACAGTGTATATTACCTTCGAACATCACCTTACACTTAGTTTTCGACGATGTGCTTGGTGCATAATCTGGAAAATGTTTTCCGACGAAACGTGTAGGTTTCGTTGTAGATTACCAACTGATGTTGTATGTGTATCTTCAATTGGATGTAATTCAGTGTTTTTACTTTTTTTTTAAACCCCAGCAGGAAGTTTACACGCGTTAATTTTCCATTATTCTTTCCGATATAACAAAAATTAATTCAAACGAATAAAAGATGATAACGTCTAAAAGATGATTTTTCTAGTGCGTCCAGATTGACTTTCACAAAAATACAAGTGATACAAGCAATATAGCGCAGAAGTGATCATAGCAACAAAAAAAAAAAAAAAAAAATATTCAGAAACAATGTAAAAAGAACTATTCGAGTCTAGCCTCAAAATATCGCGAAATATCTAAAATACATTTTTCGCAAAAAATTTAATTTAGGTTTTTCTTTCCTCATATGACGACCTAAACCTAACCTAAACCCATATCTATTCCTTCATACGCTATTTCTTCACGAATATACTCGTCATTCGCATCTAAAAAGAGGTGAATTCCTTGCACTGGTAACTCACTATGTGAGTTAAACTTTCGTCGAATGAGCCGTTTCTTTTCAAGTCAAAAATGGTAAAGTCGGCAGAAATCGGAACCTAACCTAACCTATTTCCTAACATAACCTTATTGTACATTAAAAAAGGTGTCACGAATGGGCTCGCGAATGGTTTTACTTCGAAAAAAATTCGAAAAAGAATTTAGAGTTTTCGAGAGAATTCCGCGAATAAGAAAGGCCGAATGCTCACTCGGAGGAGCAGGTATTTTTTTTCAATTGGTCGATCGTTCTCTCGTCTCGTTGCCCTATTATCTTAGAGTCGCGTTTGCGCGCCGGCTCGAACCAAGTCGCAGGGAATTTAATGAATGCCGTTTAAGGAAAGAAAGGGGCGACTGAACCGTGCACTATTGACCCAGGTCGAGAATCGCCTGCAGGTAATCGCGATATTGCCCCTCTCGTGCCCCTGCTAGAACCAACGTACTCGCGCATTTATTCTCCGTACACGTGCCACGTACCCTATTGCTACCTGTTATATTAACTGCCGCTACGAAAATATCGCGACAGTCGTTCCTCACTGTGTGAGGGCGCTTTAATGTTTCGCTTTTGTTTGTCATCTTCCTTTAAAAAATAATCATTTCACGGCACTTTATAGCGACAGCGTTTGCGACGGAATAATTGAGCTAAATATACAGGGTGTCTACGTTAAAAAGGAGAAACGAATGTTATATAAAATTCGCCAAAATAGAGTTAATTGTAATATATAAGTGTGTAAGTAGCATTTCTCATTGCGGTACACAGATGGCAGTAAATGTATGTCTTTTATCATGTGCTAGTAATTTCGTATTATTAATCGCATACAATATAAATAAAATAAATACAATAAAATAATACAACAGAAAAATATAATAAATAAATACAGTAATATAAATAATCTTTAACTTCATCAAACTTCATATCAACTTCAATAAAATTTTTAACCCTGACAACAATAAAATTCTAACACTGTGTTCTCCGTGTGAAGTTACTTCCGTCGAAATGAATCTCTTTTTTTTTCAAATAAAAATGGTAAAGCTACGCTACCTATTTCACACGTGCAACATTTGCTCATAACTCTGTAACGAGCCGTTTTCTTGACAAACTTTAACGTTTTCTTCTCCTTTCTACGTGTAGACTTCGTAAGCCCTCGCTTAGTTTGGTCGTTCAGGTGTGCCGCTTCATCATGTACGACGAAACTCGTTGTAAATAGCTACAACTACGATTAAAGTAGAAATTTTTAATGAATATTTTTAACAAAGAAATTAAAGTGCAAGGTGCAAGAAAATATTAATATATTTTATTGAAGATCACTCGAGTGTCTAAAAACACGCTATTGTAAATATATGTAAAATTTCTACATTGGCCATTTTGATCAGTGGTAAAAGGTTAATGATAAAAGAACACGAGTTTCTATTAATATAGTTTATTAAAAATCACTCGAGTATCCAAAGACACGCTATGTAAAATTTTTACAGAAAATCATAAATTGGCTATTTTGATCAATGGTAAAAGGTTAATGATACGGTAAAGAACACGAGTTTCTATTAATATAATTTCTTAAAAATCACTCGAGTATCTAAAAACACTGTTAATAAATACATAAAAATTTCCATAGAAAATTATAAATTGGCCATTTTGACCAATGATAAAAGGTTAATGATACGATAAAGAACACGATTTTCTATTAATATAATTTATTAAAAATCACTCGAGTATCTAAAAACACTGTTAACAAATACATAAAAATTTCCATAGAAAATTATAAATTGGCCATTTCGATCAATGGTGAAAAGTTAATGACAGAATAATATAATAATATAATGACACAATAAATATAATACAAGCGTCTATTGATACATTATAAAAAGAATCACTCGAGCATTTAGAAACACATTGTTACATAAATGTATAAAATTTCCATAGAAAATTACAAATTGGTCATTTTGACCAATTTTGGTAATTCCAGCGTTAAATACAACGTCCTATATACACACACACACACACAAAGAGAGAGAAAGAGAGAGAGAGAGATCATGTTTCTCCGCAGCACGTTTCGGTAGATGATCTTGAATGCCTAATGGGCACGTTCGTGAACGCGATCGAGCTATAGAACTCGAACTGGTAACCACGAGGAACACGTCGTCCAATAGGTCGACGTACGCGAAACTGTGTACAACCTGTCAACGCTTTCGTGCCGTGCCTTGTTAGCCCGCGTTCCACATGACACGAGGTCGACCGACGACTCTGCTTTTCTTCTTTTTCCTTTCTTTTTTTTTTTTTTCGCGAAATCGACGCGATCGCGAAACCGCGATCCACCGAGAAAACTGTCTGGATCGTGGTGGCTTCTTGCTTGGACAAGGAATACCAAACTCGGCGCAAATTCGTTCGTTTATTTAAGGGGAACTAAGAGGTGAAATGTTCGGATTACACAGCGGATCTTAAACTACGACGAGATGAAGTGCATCGTCTTTCAAATAGAATCCTTCGTCTCGACAATAATCGAGGATGTGACTGTGTGATACGATTGCGGCGAGCGGGTCTTGGGCGAGGTTCTCTTTTAATCGGCGCGATTTATCTCTCTGGCTCTGTCTCTCTCTGTCCCTTGGGGGCTGAATCAGTATCGACGCGTGGCGTGTGTCGTGCATGCCCGGCAAAACTCGAATACTGGGACACGGAGGTGGCTAAACAGGCTGAACAAGCGCGGGGTCGGCGACACGCGGTACGGATAGTCACGACGCCCTGCAGGCGACTGTTCCACAAACCGCCGCACCGCGCCGCCCCCGGCGGCGTGAACTTTCCGTTAGGTTAGGTTATGTGCATGCACGATCGCCCGCAGCAGCGTGTTGCTCGAACCTTTGCCTTTGTTCCCCTTCGAATTCAACAACTAACACGTTGTTTCAACAACGCATTAGCGCGCGGCCCAGATATTTTAATAAAATATTCGAAGCAAATATCCTCGACTGTACTTTTCAAATGAGTTTCTTTCTTTTTCTCGCGGTTTCGCGTCGAGTTCGCGACGAGTGACTGTTTCCAAGGAGGAAAGCAGATTATCTCTTTTCTCAGTCGTCTTATCACGCATCACTCTGTTGCGACTCTGTTATTTTCATACAAACTCTCATAATTATCGTATATTGTTTTTACAATATGTTGTTATTATTCCTTGTCCACTCACCGATGACGAACTCCATCGAAGAAGTTTCCTTCAGAAATTGAACTTTGATCAAGGAATCACTTGATTTCTTCTGATTCTTAAAATCGTAAACATTTGGTCGAACACTCTGTTGCAACTCTGTTATTGTTACAGATTCGCGTAATTATTATATCATTTTTACAATACATTATTATTTCTTGTCATACTGACCGATGACGAACTCCATCGAAGAAGTTTCCTTCAGAAATTAAACTTGGATCAAGGAATCACTTGATTTCTTCTGATTCTTAAAATCGTAAACATTTGGTGAATGTTGTCGAACACTCTGTTGCAACTCTGTTATTGTTACAGATTCGCGTAATTATTATATCATTTTTACAATACATTATTATTTCTTGTCATACTGACCGATGACGAACTCCATCGAAGAAGTTTCCTTCAGAAATTAAACTTGGATCAAGGAATCACTTGATTTCTTCTGATTCTTAAAATCGTAAACATTTGGTGGATGTTGTCGAACACTCTGTTGCAACTCTGTTATTGTTACAGATTCTCGTAATTATTATATCATTTTTACAATACATTATTATTTCTTGTCATACTGACCGATTACGAACTCCATCGAAGAAGTTTCCTTCAGAAATTAAACTTAGATCAAGGAATCACTTGATTTCTTCTGATTCTTAAAATCGTAAACATTTGGTCGAACACTCTGTTGTAACTCTGTTATTACAGATTCGCGTAATTATTATATGAACATGTAACATAAAACCGTGCGGGAAGCGACAGGCGAATTGACTTATAGATGAATCTACATTCCTGTATATGCATATATAAATACTTTTAGTATGTGTTGAACATCTTATATTAATTTCATATTATTTTTGTTTAAGTGTTATTACATGTTATGTGAATATGTAATATACATATAAAACTATCTCGTGCAGCGGCAGACGAGCTATTATAGATGAATTTACGCCTAACTTAAACCTAACCTAAACCTTGTACGTATGTATAAATACATTTTGTGTGTATTAACGATAAAACTACCGACGATTAAAGCATGATGATTCCATCAGAGACATTGAAGACAAAAAAAGAAAAAAGAATAGAGAAACTTTATAATACAATGGAGTATACAAACTTTTATCCATATATTGTACGAAAAGTTATTTAAATCTTTCGTTTGAAAATGTACACTGTTTTCTGTAAAATATCCAACAAAAATTATAAATTGGTCATTTTCATCAGTTTGGTAGTTCCAGCAAAGTTGAGAAACCGTGTTGACATAGTAACTAGATAGAATCACTGTTTATCTATAAATAAAAATGGATAAAGTATTGTTAAAATAGATGAAGTATGATAGATAGATAAGATACAGATAAATGAAGTAATTATAAAATGCATGAAGTAAGATCTGCACGTGGTTTAAGTACAGTTGAAAAGAAAGTAATTTAGAGAGAAAGCTTCGATATCACCGACAACGCTGTGCCACTATTCTAAACACACACACACACACACACACACAACACACACACGAAATCTGAACATGCTAAATTTCGACAGTTTCAATTTGACCGCGGCAAGATTCCCATCGCTACGAGGCGGAACAATCAGCTTGAAACGAACAGAGCGTCACGAATTTCGAGGGAAATTTTTCGAAAAAGCACGGCTTATTCAGAGCGAGCTTCCTTTGGCGACCTTCTTTGGGAATCGATGTTGTCCATGTTTGGAACAACCGACCCAATTTCCCGAACACGCACAGCACGCGACGTCGATGAAAACGAATTCTGAATGAGAAGCGAAGCAGGCGCTGAAAAAATAACGATTCGAGTACCGATCTCGAGCAAGTGGCAGCGGCGAATTCCCCAGGGAATTATATATATATATATATATATATATATATATTCAATATATTATTATACATTATATATATTAATATATATATATTGTTCAATATACATATACATATACATGTACATATAGATATACATCTATATATATTGAATAATAATCAAGGCAAGACAAATTTTAGTTTGACTTTAACTCAATGCAATCAATGAGAACGGCCCGAAGCATGTCAATTAATTCAATTATGCAACGCTTTACGTCACAATGATTTTTTAATTGCGTAAAATTTCGCTCGGATTTTCCGGCGCCTCCATATTTAGCATTCGTGCGTGAAATAACTGTGGGGGGAAAGTAGTTGAAGTAGAATGAGATAAAAATAAAATAAAAAAAAAAGGGAAACGAAATTCCAATACGAGGGAACGTGTCAATCACCGATTTACGATGAAATTTGCTGGCTTTGGAAAAAATATTTGACACGTATCTTTTTTTTTTTTCTTTTATCGACGATCGTCGAGGTTGTGGAATACATTTTGTCAAATATCTTAATTACTTCGCGAAAGGAAAACGTTTATTCAAACGGTATATTAGAAAAAGCGTGTTTTCTGTTTTTTAATAATTTCTCGAGTAAATGTCAATACGTTTTACATGTTGTGTGAAAGCTGTATGTGTTTAACGATAAATTGGAATCTTCGCTTTTTTTCTTCTTTTCGCATTGCGAAGGAATTCGAATTATCTTCGAAACTTTCTCGCTGCGAGACCCGTGCAACAGAGTGCGAAAACTAACCTAGAAAAAAACCTAAGCAAACGATTCATTTCCACGCGCGAGTCGCCGACCGAAAAAAAAAAAAAAAGAAAAAATGTATATTCCGAAACGAGTTGCAAGAGTTTGTTAAAATGAAACAGCGAGAAAACGGAACTGGAACGGAGCAAGTGAGAAGAGAAGAAACATACGAGTGTGGCTGGTTGCAGGAAGAACGATACTTCTCGCTAATAAATCCGACGATGATCCGACGATGGATCGTGGTCTATCCGCGAAGAGCTTTCCCCGTACCGAGAAATGGATCCGGTGAAATTCAGTGAAAGAATCATGAGAAAGAGAAGTGGTCGAAGGATGAATACAGAAATACGAAATGCGAGAAGTGTAACGCGTTGAAGGCACGTTCGAAACGATTCCGGGCGACGAACGTGAGGAAAAATGGGGGGAGGCAGGTGGCTCGACTGGCGACTGAATCGATCGCGACGGGGAAAAGTCGGGAATCGGATCAAGTCCATCGCTTAGCAAAACGAGTCGACCGACCGGCTGACCAACCACGGATACGCCTATTGCTTTCTTGCTTGCTTGCTTGCTTGCTTGCCACGGCACAAGCCAGGTCGTGTACGCCAGGTCACGAGGAGAGAGAGTCAGTCATATCGACGCCGTGCTACCATTCGCGTCACTCATTGGCCGAATATCACAGCCTTCTCTCGAAGATACGCCAAGCGAGTACCGATCTATCGCAACATCGAGTCGTTCTTTTCGTTCTCTCGGCAACTCCTCTCGGCCCGCGAGTCGCTGCCTTCGACGCCGATTTCTTCTCTCTTCGCGGAACGACGGGTGGGTAAACCGTTTCGTTTCGAAAGAGACGAGTCTCTCGCCTCGGAGAGAGTGTGAGCATTGGAACTATATCTCCTTCGTTTTGGATCTCGTCTGAGAATACGTGGCGAGTTTCGGAGTTTCGGAGAGAGTGTGAGATTGCATGCACGGCTTTGACTCTTTCGTTTCGGCACTGGTCTGAGAAAATCGTGGCAATCGTGTTTAGATCGATTCTTCGTGCATGGTTCGTTCTATCGAATCATCGAACAGCAAATCTTGGAATCTCGATTCTACTGTTTCTCCAGTTTTCACAGTTATTCGAAACATCGATTTCCCGCGATCGTTAACGCTAGAACCACCGAAGCAAAATGATTGATTCATAATCTTTACTCTACACTACATAATCTCACTAAAACAACCGCAGCGGTCGAAATGATTGATTCGTAATTTTTGTCAAATACATTAGAGGTATAAAACAGTGTAGTTTCATTTCAAAGATTTGTTTTATAATTTTGAAGATTCGAATGATCTTTCATGAAATACACAAATGAAGTCTCGAACTTTCACAGTTATTCGAAACATCGATTTCCCGCGATCGTTAACACTAAAACAACCGGTCGAAATGATTGATTCGTAATTTTTGTCAAATACATTAGAGGTATAAAACAGTGTATTTTAATTTCAAAGATTTATTTTATAATTTTGAAGATTCGAATGATCTTTCATGAAATACACAAATGAAGCCTCGAACTTTCACAGTTATTCGAAACATCGATTTCCCGCGATTGTTAACACTAGAACAACCGCAGCGGTCGAAATGATTGATTCGTAATTTTCGTGACACATTAGAGATATAAAACAGTGTAGTTTCATTTCAAAGATTTATTTTATAATTTCGAAGATTCGAAACGATTTCTCATACACGCTCAAATAAAAGCTTGTGTACTCTGTAAAATTACTATGCTACAGTTTCTTTATTTTTCTCACTTGGACATCCCCGACGAGAATTCTACGCTTTAGTCTTTGGTTGGTTCTAGCGTTAAGTCCAATCGATCGATCTTCGTTAAATCGCGTTCGAAGACCACGGAGCGGAAAATCCCCGAGTTCAAGAGGGCTGGGATCAGGTTGGAAAATTTCGCGAACGAACGATCGCGAAAGTTTTCCCGCTGGAAAAGTCGCGAGTGCGTGGTTGGTCGCGGTCGAAGTAGGTTGAAAAAGCAGGCTGGAAAAAGTTGCGGCAGAAGTGCGAAACGCGATCGCGGATCGATACCCGTTGCTTCCTCCGCGGCGCGTTTCGCCGCCGTGCAATTAAACGCGGCGTTAACGCCCCGCTCGACTCCCCCCTCCCCTTTTTCTATTTTTTCCTCAGTGCACGCGCGAGCAGCCGAGATTAATTGGTGACCGGATCACGTTGCTCGTCCGTCGTTGGCAACGCGTCGACCCGCGAGAGTCGAACGTGCCGAAGTACCCCCAAGTCACAAAGAGGCCTCCCTCTCGCTCGTCTGACGTTCAAAAATAATCATCGACGATCTAATCGTTTGGAGGATGGGCAGAAGAGATCGCGCAGAGATCGAGGAAATCGTTACGCGTACGACTGATCCTGATCGGAGTCTGAATTTTCGCGGTGAAATTTTCGCGGAGGGGCTCGTCGAAAAATTTCGCGCGTTCAAGGCCACCGAATGCCTGGGGCGCATCCGATCGACTGGTTCCCTCGATCGAGAACGTTGCGGCAGCGGCAATTTATTTCGCTGGAAAACCGAATCGAGGTTAGCGTGCCGCCGAAGCTGGACCGTTTCCTCGTTTACTGGTATTGACCGGGTGGGCGCTCGTGGCGCGCGCTCGACGCCGTCGCCATCTTTCGGAGGGTTGGTTCACTCTGCGGGGAAAAACGAGTTTTGGGCGGCCAGGAAGAGGGGCCGGCAGAGAGAAACAGAGAGAGAGAGAGAGAGAGAGAGAGAGAGGGAGAAAGGTGTACGACTGACGCGAGTGATTGACGATCGACGACGTGCGTTTCTCCCTTCTCGTGTAATTGAACGCGGTTTAATACACCGTTCACTCGGCCGAGGCGAAATTTACGCGCGAAAATGTCGGGGCAAAGTGTCCGGCGTACGCGAGCCGAACGACAATTCGTCATCAACACCGGGGACGTTTCGGGGAGATCGGTCTCCTCGCGGCTACGCTCGGTTGGTCGGCAGTGAGTCGGCCAGCTCTCGATCGACAGAGGTAGGCCTCGCGTGGTCAGGCACGCGGTGGGGAAAATCTAAGATCGACTGGCTTTCGTCGATCGTCGAACGATGCGAAACATTCCTCGTCGTTTGAGGCTCGGCCGCTTTATCTGTTCTCTTGCTCTCTCGTCTCTCTCGGACACGGCACGCTTGTTTTCTCGGCAGTTGCGTCGTTTGACCGTGCTGCCGCCGCGCGGCGTTTCCCGGAAGCGTGTCTATTTTGGTCCGGCGTGGTTGGAGGAGGGCGTGGATGGTCGCCGGTGGTTAATCGCTCGGACTGCGTGGCACTGCGTGCGATTGGATTGATCGGGGAGAATGCGAGGCAGAGAACGTGTACATGCCGGAACATTCCCGAAACAACCGCGAAACTGATTTCAAGGCTTCGCTCCACTTTTTCGTTGGGAATCAAGGACGGAAGGAAAGGTCGCCGCGATACGATAATCTAGAGCTAATCGAAGGAAGGGGGAAAAGATTGGCACGGATTCAGGAATTCGCCGGAGACGACGAGAGACATACCTCGAGGAATGTTCTCGTTAAAATTCAGTCGGCGTTAGGGAAGTTAAGCGTGTCACGTCATTGCTTCGGCGAAGGAAGATGAAGAGCGGGGAGAAGGGGTGGTAGGTCGCGTTCGCGTCGTGTGGGAAAGGATCGCTGGATCGGACCGGCGATCGATTAGGGGCGGCGGCGACGGCGGCCAAGTGTTGTTGCAGTCGGGTTCGCTTATCGGTTCGCGCGATCCGATCGGTATCGGAAACGGCGACGGTGGCCTTGCCTCGCACGACCTTCCTCCCCCGTGATTCGTCGCCCAATTTCTCGTCTCGAATGGTGGTGGGTCTAGCATCGCGCGCGCCGGTGCTGCCGCCAGGTGATATCCAGCGGAATCGCGCGAGTCGTACTCTCGGGGTGAGAGTTTGGAGTGTGTGTGTGTGTGTGTGTGTGTGTGTGTGTGTGAAAGAGAGTGAGAGAGAGAGAGAGTCGGTGCGCCAAGTGAGTCGGCGTGATCGCGGAATCGAAGGAACGTGTCGGTGTTTGGACGTTGCCGTGGACGCTGTGGTAGACACGTTGTCTACTCCGCGACTCGCTCTTTGCCTCTTCCCGCCATCGTCTTTCTTCGCCGTCTCGTTTTCTAACCTTCTTCCCCTCTCCGGAAAACGCGACTTGCTCGTCGTCGCCTCTGTCGGACGACTTGCTTCGTCGGCGCGGTTGTCGGTTGTCGGTTGTTGTTGTTGTTGTTGTAAATACAAGTTGGTGCGAATGGGGTTGGTTGCACGTGCGTGAGTGTCGGCGGCGAATGGCCGAGGTGAGTGTCGGAGGTGTGTCGTTGGATGGAGGGATCGGTCGCGTGCGTGCGTATGCAGGTCGAGAGGAGCTGAGGGAGGATCGGGTTACGGAGTCCTGTCGAATGTGCCGCGTCCGCAGGACATCTGCGAGAGCGTATCGCCCGGACAACGTTGCGAAGAAGCAGGGAAAGCAGTTGGAGAAGAAAGGAGGACGAACGAGCTGGAGGAACGTGAACGAGTGAGAAGGAAGGAAAGAGAAAACGTCGACGAAAGCGTGGCCGTGCGTGCGAGAGCAGGCGAGCTCGCGGCAGGAGCAGCAGCCACGGAGGCAGAGCGAGAGAGAGGTGGAGTGAACGAGGGGCGATAATCGAGGATTTGAATGGGTGGGCCGGGAGCCGGTAGGGTTAGCAGGCACGAGCTGAACGCGGTGCCAAAGAGCGACGTCGGTCACGGGGATCGGACCCTCGTAATCGGCGAGCCAACAGCACCGGCACCGGCCTGTCGGTGTCATCCTCCGACTTCCATCACCACGTCGATTTCGAACTCGACGACTTCTGGCCACTTGGTCCCCGCCCAGCTGCCGCCCTCGCCGCCGCCGCTCGCCTCGCTGCACGTCGCCGTCGACGACAACTGCATTGGCAATTCCATCGGCAACAACAACAACGCTACCAACAACACTACCACCACCACCACCACCGCCAAGCCGGACGCGATCTCGAACGGTAGCAAGGCTGCTGCTACCATGTCCTCGCCGCCCAAGCATCGAAGGGGCTTCGACCCCAACGACGTAAACGCCACCGACTATCGCCGTTATCGTCGCGTTAAAACGACGAGACGGTGAGTTTCTATCCCATCATGCCTTTCTTCTTCTTCTTCTTCTTCTTCTTCTTCTTCTTCTTCTTCTTCTTCTTCTTCTTCTGTCTTCTCCGTTACCAGCGGAGTTACGTATATACGTGTTCACCTTGCCGTTTATATATAAAATATCCTTGTCTCTGTCTACGGAACGAGAAACGATTCCCTCCTCTCTCTCTCTTTCTTTCTCTCTTTCTCTCTCTCTATGTCTTTCCTTTATGAAACAATCATAATTCGAAAGAGAATTTTCAACAATCTGACCCTCGAGATCGTTTCAAGCTGCGTAACTCGTTCCGTAGAGACTCTGACCAACGCCTATACCTTATTTTCATGTTCTGCCTAACCCGGTGCTGCAAACATCCTCGAGTTCTCGTTTATCCGCCAGCAGTGTCGAAGTTCTCCCGGTCGTTGACCGTCGTCTACCGCTATTTCGCCCTATTTCTGTAATCTATAATCGGCTCGTCTCGAATAATTAATGAATGGGGCGAGCCATTCCGTCGTCCATCGTTCGAGAAATTTCGGAACGACTGACGGCGCATCGTCGACGAATTGTCCAGTGATTCGCGACACTCGTTATCGATTGACAATTCAAGTTCGGTGGAATCGACGGCCGGTTGAATGGCGGAGAACGCGAGGAAGCTTGGACGAAGCATGATCCCAGCGATACGATATTCTCCCCCTCCCCACCCTCCCCTATCCTCCCGATATTCCCGATCCATCTGTCCGGAACGCGGCGTTCCGTGACTCTCACGCAGCTTCCACTGACAGCGAATGCACAATGTTCACAGAGGCTTTGTATGTTCCACACCGTGACCTTGGGCGCCGGACACAGACCTCCCCTGCGACATCTCTCCCTGCGACATGTATCTGTCAGCACGAGGCATTAAAACACACACAAGCTTGCGATGTTCGATGTTGGGCCGCTTAACTGGTTGTGTACCTCCCGTCACCAAAAAAAAAAAAAAAAAAAAAAAAAAATGCGCTGCGAAGTATATATCGGAATCGAAGTTTCGAGAGAAACGAACGAGTGGTTGAGAAAACGTGAATAAGATGCGATTAGCGGTGAGAAGTGGCTGCGTGCGTCCTCCAGCAGATAGATATTTGTGCGAAAAAAAAAGAAAAAGAAAAAAACATTTATCGTGAAAGAGAAAGACAAACGAAAGAGAGTAACGATATAAAATGTAAAGAAAAAAAAAAAAAAAGAAAAAGAAAAGAGAATAAAAGCGATATGGTACGATATATGTGTACGTGTAATATATATCGGGTCTCGTCGTTATCCCGACGCTTTCGATCGGAGCTTGGAATGCGATGCAATGGAATGGAATGACACGGAATGAAGAGTCTTGCACCCTGGACGATAAAGCTTTCACGCACTACTCAATTACCCGGCGTGAACCCGGGGAAGGGACGACGCGAGCTCTCTCTTCCTCTCTCTCTCTCTCGTGTCCGTCCTCTTCTCTCTGATCTCGCCGACGAGAATATGTCTGAAACGCTTTGTTCGATGTGCCAGCCCCCGAAAGAAATTGACTTCCGCTCGAGAGATGTGCGAGGAAATGCAGGAAATCACAATTGCCCTCACTTTCATCTCCTTCTCCTCCTCCTCCTCCCTCCCACCGCCACTGACAATGAGAGAAACCATCGCGCTACTTTCATCGAAACCTAACCTCGAACGAATCCGCGCGGTCGCCATTTTTGTTTCTTCTTTTCGACGCACACGTTTTCTCGCAACTTCGCACGTGGTCCGAAAAACCGCGTCTCCACGGCCAAAAGACAATTTTTCAACTTTAATTAACATTTTGAAGCATTGAAAATTTTTTTTTCTTTTTGTACGAAACAAGCAAGCCTTTGAAATTCAAAGTATATCATCTTTTTTTTTGACATGGAACAAGGATCCTTTGGAAATCGACGCGCCAAAGTGAAAATTCTGAAAATGTCAAAGTGATGATCCAATTCTTTTTAATTGTTAAATGTAGAATTATAGGTAAGCAAAGAGTTTGAATCGTTGCACGCCAATGAACGCGTTCTCGACTGTTCAATTGTACTCGGAGCGTATTTCGATCCACGTACAAGCGGAATACCGTTTGTGGTAATTCGAAATTTTGAGAATTTCGGCTTTAAAAGAATGATCGAGAGCGACTGACATCAGACTTGTATTGAAACAAGTTTTAAGAGAAGCATACAAATCTTGAGTGCAAGATCAAAATCTTCTGCGACTTTTAAACAGACACCGATTTTAAGAGGTAAAAGCCTGTGATACTTGGATACATAGTTACGCTTGAATCTTGAACCATCGCTATCGCCACAATTTCTCAGTCATTTCCGATGATCTGACCAAAAAAAAAAATGCTTGAAATGAAAATTAATCAGCATTGAGTGTTCTACAAAATGAAAGAATCTCGAAGAAAAATTTTGTTTTCACAAAAAAATCCTCGAAGTTACCTCTATGTTTCAAGCGTCGTTATATACAGGGTGTTCTATAAATGCTATTATCTCCGAAACTATTTGTCTTTCAAAAAATACCTCTAATGCATTTTTTTTTTCTGTTTTGAGACAGCAGTAATTCGATACACTTCGAAGACTGTTTCCCAACGTGTAAGAGATACTATTTTTTCCAAGTATAATTATAACTTGCGTAAATCGAAAACAACTTCGTTTTCGCAAAAACTCGAGCGTTACCTGTATTTTTGCATATTTGTTGTTTTACAGGCTGTCTCATTTTCAATCTATAAATGCAATTATCTCCGAAACTATTGTCCGAAAATGCACTTTCCGTCTATTTTTGAGAAAGTAGTAATTTGGTGGACTTTATTTTGTATCTCGGCGTGTTTTGTTGATACAAAATAAAGGTACTACCCTTTTGACGTATAATTGCGATTTGCGTAAATAAAAAGAAATTTCCCCTTCACAAAAACTCTCGAGGTTACCTCCATTTTTTTTAAACGTCATTATATACCTTAATGTACGATAGTAGTTGAAGCTGGCGTCAAGACGAATTTAACATTGCTACACTGTGATCTGAAACAACGCAGAAATAATTTTTCGCCACGAGAACGCGGTCTCCGGGCCGCTGTGCGAGATAGAAGAAAAATAAAAGAGAAGCAATTTACTAACTATGGTGGGAAAAAAAGAAGACAAAGTTTTCTGTCTCAGTGCGCTCGATGGAACGTCTCACCCTGCGTTTAAAGCGTCCTAAAACGAGGTTTAGGTTAGGTCGACGCAAAAGTCGGGCAAAACCCCTGCCCCCCTCCCCCCTCGCCCCTGTTATTCCCAATGTTTTTATTTCTGCTGTTTTATCATTTCCGTTCGTTGCTCCAAGAAGCAACGTGCGCGTGTCCGATCGTTCACTGCTGCAACGTTGCATGCGTTGTTTTTTAAATATTACCAGCGTGCACGTGTGTGTTTTTTTCGAGATGGATGATTTTCAAGCTCGAATGGAACGAAGAGCGTGATAATTCACGCTCGATATGATTGAATCCGGTGAAGACTCGGAGACGGGACACTCAAAAGTGTCGAATCGCAACGAATTTTTCCACTAGGCACGATTTGTTTAATCCCTCCCCCCCCACTTTTCACAGACAATTAATGCTCTCTCTCTCTCTCTCTCTCTCTCTCTGTTGCGTAAGCGCGTCCCTCGTGCGATCGCGAACTTTTTAATCAGCGAGTCGATCGACCGAGGGGTTTCGAATTTTCAACGAGGCTCGCGTCGCGAAAGAGGAGATTCGCGTGACGTTCTTGAAAAAATAAACGTTCCAATTAAAAAAAAAAAAAATCTGACTCTGCGTTCTTCTTTTTTTTTTTTTCGAATTGAAAGTATACTCATGCTCGGGAGTGTATCGTTGAAAAACTCCGCCGAGAGCGCCCCGTTGTTCGCTATATAACGAGGTTCGTTATAAAATTGCGAACACTTTTCTTTTTTGTTTTTCTTTTTTTTTTTTCTTTTCTTCTTCCGCTGAAACGCGGATCGTTGGAAACGGGATTAAATATCGCATGTCGAGTGCAGTACCGCTCCCTCTTGCCCCTTTGTTTGTGCTCGTCGATGGCATACAGGCAAGAATAGGGTGACGGCACTCGCGATGAAGAGTCTCGAAGGATCGAGACCGATCGACCGAACGTTCTCACAGTCAGTTACAGAGTTTGGTGATCGAAAGGCAAGCCTCCGGTCGATAAACATGAACGAACTATTATCTCCGATTGGAGAGTTTCGTCGAAAGCTTGGTCGAAATCGCGAGCAGAGGTAGAACGATCTGAAAGACGTTAACGAAAGGGTTAACAATCGGTTTCGTATCGCTTTCTACTAAAATAAATCCGTAATTTCCCTCGTTACATATATATATATTTCTATTTCTATGTAATTTATGTAATTTTAAACTATGTAAGCGTGTAATTTATATTATCAATTTTTTTTATCTTTTTGTGTTTTTACTCGGTGCTCGGTGTTCAATTTGAAAATTAATAAAAAGTAGATTTCTCCCCCCCTTATAATATATTTCGATATTTTATTTTAACTTTCGGCCCACCCTGTACATCCTTTTTCTAACGTTCAACGACACAGAGGAATCGCAGGGATCTCGAACGTTTCGTTCGATTTCGTTCGTCTCTTTCCTTTCTTTTCCTTTTTTTTCTTTTTTTTTCTTTTTCAAGTGGCGAGTGTTTCAGCAACACGAAGGAGCGCGCTTAATCGCGTGAGCGACAGATGACGACTTAAACGTTGCCGGGATTAATAATACATGTCGCGTGAAATGTAACAGTCGTCCGTAGACTATAGCTAGGCATTACTGTCGTTCACGGTTCGCAATTCACGATTCGCGATTCACCGATTTGCGATTCATCGATTCGATGAGCGGCCGACTTCTTTTGCTCTGTAAACCAAGGCGAGGTATGTATCAGGTTGGCCAAAAACGTAACTGCGTTTATTTTTGTGCGCGAATTTCTCACGAGAAACAAAAACATCGTTAATAAACGAATTTATCAATTTTTTTCTCGATTACCTTTCGCCATCTCTCAGGGAATTTCATCATTCCAACGTTTAAAAGAACCGTGTTCGAACAGACAAACAGAATTTTGCAAGAACGATTCGATATCCTCATCGATGGTGAAATTTAGCAAAGCAATTCTGACATAATGTCATAGTTTGAAGGCTTTTCCATCATACATACATCGTAATGATTTTTTTACGAGTTTGTAAAAATGTTTTTTTTTACCGTTTCTTTGGTATAGCAAAATACCACGAAAATGTCGTTTCTTTTCTACTTTGAAATCGATGTCAGATGAACAGTAATTAAGTTAACGAGATCGTGTATTTCCCTTTTGAAAAACAAGCTTGAACAATTAAATGTCAGACTACGCGACGACTCTGTGTGTTTAAAACGCAGCTGATGATATATATATATGTTTATCTGTCGAATTTTTTTTGAATTTCCTGGTAATATTTTAACAAGAACCTAGAATGTTTCTTGTATTTTATACGAACTTTAATTTTTCAAACAGAAATCTAACCTCGAATTTTCAAGAGATCCAACATACACCTGTAGCCGGTTTTTTCGGATTGTGTAGATTAAGATTCTTTATCTACAGTACAATAATTTCTTGTCCCATAAATATTCCACTTTAGAATTGTTTCTGAATTTCCTGACATTTTGACAAGGATCTAGAATGTTTTCTTTCTTCTTTTCTTTTTAATACAAACATTAATTTTTCAAACAGGAATCTAACCTCGAATTTTCAAGAGGTCAACATACACCCGTAGCCGATTTTTTTCCAGATCGTGATAGATTAAGAAAGATTTCTTTTTTTAATCACAACAATTCCTTAATTTCCTCGTGCAAATATCAAAATTGAAACTAGAAAAAGCTCGTTTCGACGGCTATGTATTCTATGTTTTTAATATGCGATTATTCTAAAATACGTCGATAGGTGCCGTATATATCTGTTGCTCGTAACGAAAGGGTGGAAAGACCCTTGAGATCGGCTCGGACTCTCCAAGCTCGTCATTTCGTCGCGCTAAATTGATCATCGTTCGTAACAATCGGCCATGCTCACCGATGTTTCGTATCATCGTTACCGACAATGGAGCTGCGATTCGAGGCTGCATATTCGTTTACGAAAAATAACAGAGTTGAACCTGAAAAGAAGCAAAGTGTCGTTTCAATTCGCCTCGAGCTCACACGAGTGGCGAGAGGAGCAAGAAAGAAAGATGAAATCCACGTCTTTTGCACACTTTTGGCCCGAAATCTGCGAAATCTCGCATCTGCAAATGTTGCAGAAGATTAGCGAAAGTGGTTATTCGCTGTTCACTCGGTGAACTTTCTTTCTGCATTTCATTCCCGGCGTCGTCGATCGTAATTGGCCGAGCCGAACCGATGATAATTTCGAGTCAAGGCGAGGCCTAATTTACCGTTACCTAACACGTTTCCACAAGCCCGTGTTTCTTTTTTTCTCCTTTTTCAACGCGATCCTTCATTCAGCCGTGGTATTTCTTCTCAGTGGTTACAAGCTTTCTGAAGCCTTTTAAGCGTTTATGTTGTAAACCATTGCCTTCGGACCAGGCTCGTCGCTCCTCGCTGCAGGCCCCTTTCTTTCCTCTCTTCCTCCTTTTTTCTTTCTTTCATTGTTTCAAGTCGACAATTCAGTCCAATTCAATTCAATCTAGATAATTAAATTCTTCGTAGGGCAAATTTTCATCGTCACACTAATAAACATATCGATCTTCAATTATTCTTCGAATTAAGTCTAGTTGAAATTTGTAAACGCGGCAAAAATTATTATTATACGATCCTGTTTCAGAAGTTTCTTTTCGTCGGACAGATTTTCATCGTTGCATTAAACGTGTCGATCTTCAATTATCTTTCGAATTCAGTCTATACATTCGCATAAATGAATAATAAAATTCGCAAATGTGACAAAAATCATTACGAATGATCCTTGTATTTTTTTCGTCGAACAAATTTTCATCGTCACACTAATAAACATATCGATCTTCAATTATCCTTCGAATTCAGTCTAGTAGAAATTTGTAAACGCGACAAAAATTATTATTATACGATCCTGTTTCAGAAGTTTCTTTTCATCGGACAAATTTTCATCGTTGTATTAAACGTGTCGATCTTCAATTATCCTTCGAATTCAGTCTAATAAAATTCGTAAGTGTGACGAAAATCATTACGAATGATCCTTGTTGTACTTTTTTTCGTCGAACAAATTTTCATCGTCACACTAATAAACATATCGATCTTCAATTATCCTTCGAATTAAGCTTGGTAAAATTCTAAAGCCTAGTAATGTGTTCGTAAAAATGATTACGAACGATCCTGTTGTACTTGAGAAATATTTCTTCGTCGACCAAATTTTTATCGTCGCGTCAAACGCGTCGATCTTCAATTATCCTTCGAATTTCAATAAAATTCATAAATGCGAGAAAAATTATTTTATTCGAATGAAAAATTTCTTCGCCATAATGCATTCACGCGTGCTCGGTGAATGTTCTTTGTTCATTGCCAACGATCCTCGTATTTGAGAAATATACTTTTCCCCTCGTAATTGACGCTCGTAAGCGGCCAACGCGCGAGAGAATCGGCGCGATCATTCGGGTAGCATTCAGTAGCATTGGTACGTCACTGACGAGACCGCTACGTAGCATTGAGCACGGGCTAACGCTATCTCCTTGGGCACGATAGTTAGCGGTTAGTCGTATGCACGGCTTCAGTCCGCCGTTGGTGAAAATCTGTATCGCGTTTCGCGCGTACGATGTGCCTCCCTCGAGTTTCTCCGTCGCGTACGTGCATCCGAGCTCGCCGCGTTTCCAAAAAAAAGAGAAAAACTTTCCACAGATCGCACGTTTGTTAATTTCAACGTACCTCGCTATCGCGATTCGTATCGTCGCTCGTTCAGCGTTACGAATTGCCCGAAAAAATTCCAAAAATTCGCGCGTTTGCAGCGAGTTTTCGTCGTAAAAAGAAAAAAAAAAAAGAAAAAAAAATAGATATGGAAACGTGCGAGAGAGTATTGATAGGATGCGAAATGATCGGCGAGACACGCTCGGAACGATATTCACGCT
Source organism: Tetragonula carbonaria (assembly GCA_032399595.1). Lineage (NCBI taxonomy): Eukaryota > Metazoa > Arthropoda > Insecta > Hymenoptera > Apidae > Tetragonula > Tetragonula carbonaria. Next base: position 1,392,635 of record JAUCRC010000001.1, read on the forward strand.
CGACTTGAAGTGTTAACTTTCAACTCGACAGGGAGAGACCCGCCGAGGCGTATTAAAAATCGAGTTGCAGCGATCGGATAATTTTCTTTCTCTTTTATTTTTTTCACGAATCGACGTGTTTCGCGTAATCCAGATATCTCGTTCGAAATTTGAAAATCGCTTTCGTCGTGACCGCGTGAATTCGCCGATCGACCGAGTCGCTTCTCTGTTCGTGTCCTCGCCAAGGGAAAGAGAGAAAGAAAGAAAAAAAAAACGACGAACACGACGAGATCAATTGGCGGATTTTTGTGGACCGTGGATTTCTGTGTGGGACCAGCTACGATGTTCCCGATGGTGTGATATGGATCTCGGGCCCTTGGTACTGCAGTCAGTGTTCTTGCTGGTCGTTAGCAACATCGTTTTACGATCTGTCGGCATTTGCACCGTCTGTCTACCGTACTCGCTGGTTCTAACGGTTTTCGTCGCGAGCGCACTGTACTTGTAAGTACCGTACACCGTATCAGCACTCCGCACCAGCTAATTGTCGGCTAGCGATATAACAGATCGTCGAGAGTTAGTCACACGCATGATTTATAATTTACGTAATTTCTTTCTTATTTTTTTTTCTTTTCGCGATCTGTCTTTTCGCCTTCAGGAGAGTCTCGCTTGAGAATCGTTACGATCGTTTCGAAGGTGCAGAATCTTGAAGGAGAAGGGAGAACATTTTTTTCTGTTTTTTTTTTCGTCTAAAGCTTTAAATTGACTTTTCGCTGATGGAACGAGGACCGGTTCGAAATCGAAACGTTAGAGCTCGACACTCTCGATTCTGACACTCTCTTGATTAAGCGAACGTTGCCCAGTCGTGGTCGAGTTTCACCTGCGTAAAAAAAAAAAAGAAAAAAAAAAAAGAAAAACCGAAGAACGCAAGCCCTTGTCGAATTATTACGATCCGCGTGATTCGGACGAATAAACTTGGTCCGAGCAACGGAGCGTGTTTCTCGTTTTATTCCACTAGATAAGCGAAATTTTCCGGTTTACGCCCCGAGACAAAATGACAGCGGACGCTCTCTCTCTCTCTCTCTCGTTAAAATTTCTTTTCACTGAACGAGATCATGCGAGGTCTTTCTCACACGCGTTTCTCAAGAGTGTAACAAGTAAACTAAATTTGTTGCATCTTTATCAACGTGTACAACGTGAATTAAACTTCTCGCGGTAACATGGTAAAATCTAGGCATTTTCAGGATCAAAATGAAATAGGAAATTTCGCGAAGACCAACGGACAGGGACGAAAGAAATTTGATAATTGTTAGTACGATCTTTGCATTTAATAATAGCAGACATTCATCGAGGCAAAGATTTACAGTAGTAGTTTCTTGATGATTCTTTTGGCTTAGTTCTTCGCACTTCTGCGCGATAAAATTCGTTAATATTCATTAATAGTCTTTCATTCTTTGGTATTCGCCAAATCTTCCAATTTTCTATAATATTCAAGTTTGAAGCCATTCTGAAACACGAGTCTCTTACCTTGTCCGCGAAATATCGTTTCATTATTTTCGTGGTGTGCACGGTTACGTTATCACGTTGGAAAATGTATTTCACTCCGGCAATTTGCTTTCAATCCACTTCATTATACTACACAATATTCCTGTAATCAATTTTATTTCCATCTCACCTTGGTAATCGACATCTGTCCAAAACATTATGGCGCCGACTCCCATGGTCCGACGACACAAAATTGACACCTCTTTAACCGACCGTCGGTAAATACCGACTCTCCCTGCATTGAAATCGCGTGTGCAAAGGGTTTGTGCTATCTTTTTGTCGCGGGGTGTAGGTTCTAGATCTCTCTGGGATCTCGCGATCTCATCGGTGTTCTCGCGAATGAACGATCGGCTCGCGCATCTGTTGATTCGTTGCCCGATTCGTCGAAAAGGCGAGGCAAACGACCGCCTGTAAAAAAAAGTCCGCCTCTCGTTTGGCCGGTTGCCGCGCGCGTAACCGATCGAAACTACTTCCGGATCATCGGCTCGGGGCCAAATATCGCCGCCACAGTGGTCTGAGAACCGCGTTTTTTTTTACGGCCAGCGGTCAATTTTTCAATTCACTTCTCTGAAGAAGTGAAATAAGGACTCTTCGAAACACTGGAATTCAAAATGTTAAAATTACTCGTGTGGGACGCGCTAATGTGAAAATTCTGACAATCAAAGTGAAGATTCCTTTAGTTGCTAATTACAGAACAAAGGGCTCGAATTGTTAAAGGTTTAGGTTAGGTTTAATTGTATTTTAATCCACGTACCAAGCGGCAATACTGTTCGTGGCAATTCGAGCTTTGAGAATGGTTGTAAAAAGAAAATAAGAAAGTTTAAACAATCAGAATTTGCAATTTCAAATGCAACCTCCTTGCAGCTTTCAAATTTTTAAGGGGATTTCAAGAAGTAGAATCTTGTATCATCGTCACAATTTTTGAGTCATTTCCGATGATTTGACAAAAAAAAAAGAAGAAAAAAAAAATAAATGCTTGGAATGAAAATTAGTCAGCATTGAGTGTTTTCTACAAATTTCAAAATGAAAGAACTTTGTTTTCGCAGAAGGCTCGAGGTTACTTCTGTTTCTCAACGTCGTTATATACAGGGTGTCCCATTTTAATCTATAAATGCAATTATCTCCGAAACTATTCGTCATTTGGAAAATATTTGAAACGCGTTTCTCTGCTGTTTTGAGAGGTCAGTAATTTGGCACACTTCGGAGATACGAAGGTCACTGCTATTTTTTTCAAGTATAATTGCGATTTGTGTGAATCAAAAACGTCGATGATTTCACAAAAACGTTTTCCACAAAAGTTCAAGGTCGTCGTCAATTTTTTCAACGGCGTTATATATTTCTGACTTGATGACGTTGAAACTGGCGTCGAAGACGAATTCAACTTGCCACACTACGATCCGAAATCTCGAAATAACCTAAAACCTAACCTAAATCTACATCGAGAAGCTATTAGTTTAGGAGATGCTTCAACTTTAATTTTTATAAAATTTATCGTGATGAAAGACGAGGAGGGACAAGCGTACTGTTCGTTTTATCCACACTGTGTTTGTTCCTTGCTCAAGAGATATCTCCCAAGTTAATAAGTTTTAGGTCGATATTGGAGGATCGATATTGGAGGAAAAGATTGTATATTCCTTAAACGACGAATAATTCAACGGCCAGCCACGCTTGGTGATCTTAGATCTCTCGAGAATAATAATAAATCAACGCTGAAACGGATTTTGGCCACGAAAGAAACGCGATGATCTCGAGAAACATTGTGCGCGCTGTTGCGTTATTGGCCTCGCGTCTGACAATGAACCACCGTAACTACTTTCGCCGTAATGGCCGGCTTATCAGCCGAGGGAAGGACAATACGGTATTGTGCGGCCGGCGAACAATGAGAAGACCCGTGTCACGCGGCTGCCCCTGTTATCGATATTAGCATTAACGCGGAAGCGCGAAAGTAGCGCGAGCGAATTAGTACCCTCAACTCGGCTACCTCAACTCGCCAAACATTCCCGGCGTGTGTAAAACCGAGTAGCGAGCGTGGAGTCGTGCTTGTTCCGGGACACGGAACACGTACGTCGTCGATCCGGTTCGGACTTTCTAAGGATTCTTACCTCTCTCAATCTAGGCTCGGGAGCAAGATGCTGCTTGTACGAACGAAATTTTACGCGACGTAAGCCGCGAGTACAGCCAGCGCCCGCCCCCCTCCGCTTCGGATTAATTTCGAACGAGCCGAGCGACGAGATGACGATGTGGATCGAGAGATTGTTGCTCTCGTTGGTGATACTTCCGGGCGGACAGGGCGACCATCGTAGTCAGTTGCCCCGGCGCAAGAAGCGGTGACCAGTAACCTTAATGCTGCGCGCTTTCACACCGCTCGCCACTTTTGTCTCGCTCTCTCTACACTGAGTCTGTAGCAGCTTCATTAGTCGAACGCTTTTCCACTCTGTACTCTACTGTTGTCGGTTGTACGCGAAATGTCGAATTTATTTATTCAACCACTCTTGAGCGTTTACGACGCGTGACGAGAAAATACTCGTCATTGTTTGTAGAAAAAATATTCGATTTATATATATATATATAATATTTGTAATTATATATATAATTATATATATATATTTGTAATTTTAGAATATTTCAAGGCAACGAAACAAGAAAATAAAATTAATTGCTCAAAGAAACACCAAAAAAATTCGATCTTACAGCAAGTGCATTTATTGTGTCCACGTCGTCTCCTAGTGCGCATTCTCGAAATAAAACAAAACGCTTAAGGGATTTTATTTCATGAAAATTTATTCGGTCTTATTTGCCGGATTCTGTTTTATTTATTAACGTACGAATTTTCGGGGTCTTGTTAATAACCGCGGCCGTGAACAAGCTTGTACTTGACGAACGCCGATCACTTTCTCCCTCTAGGAAAAAACCAAACGAGAGATCGTTCGTGCGATCAAACGCGCTAGTCTCAAAGTGCAGTTTCAAAAAAGATCGCGAGGGAACACTAGAAAACGTTTCGAGTGAATTCTTTTTTTTTTTTTTTTTTGCGGAAAGAAATCGAGAGAACATCGATGAAAATTCGTTCTTTCGTGGTTTTCCGTGACTGCAAAATTGATCGTAACTTCGACGACCAGTAGCTGTTGCTCTTCACCTAGAATCTTGTACATCGACGATGAAACGTCGTTGATTAAAGTAGTTCCCTTAGTTGGAAGATCTGCGCCGATCGCACAAGTGTCCTTTTGTGCTCAGCTTGCCGCTTACCTCTGTCGTAAGTGGTTGCAAATTTCAGTTAGATAATTGTCGTTGATTGTAGCTGGAGCGAAGCGCTCTCCTTCTTCTTTTTCCTTTTTCTTTTTTCTTTTCTTTTAATCCGAGTAACGTAGGTGGTGGTACCATCGCACCAGTAACCAGTTGTGTAATTGCGTCAATCACGATCACGAATGTGCATCGATTTGTCGATTTGAGAAATCGCGACTCGTTGACAAAGTAAGATGAGTGTGATGATAGTCGCTTCAACGACGCGAAAATACGAGATATACGAAAGGAAATACACGCGTAATACGCGAGAGAAACGAAGAAAAGCGTGTCGAAGCGCAGAACCTCCTTGAATTTTCAGCGAGGTAAGGCAGGTCGGTAAGGTAGGTACCGACGAACGATACGAAAGCTCTCTCTCTTTCTTTCTCATTCGGAACTTTACTCGCGAGCAAAACCCCCTAGACTCGCGAAAGTTGAGCAGCTTCTCGCCAGGCGGCGTCTCGGATATTTTCCACTCGTAGCTCGTCGGTAATTGCGAAACACGTCGGTCGCTCTGTTTCGATCCCTTTCCCTTGTCCCAAGGTTAATCGAAGAAGATGACTCCGACCTAGAAACATTCGCAGGCAAGTCGAATCAACCTGTCTTACGTTGGCTCAAACAAGAAAACGCTCATTTCTTTTTCTAATTCTTTTAATAATTGTGTCGAATTTCGCGACATCGACGAGGTTAGGTTTAGGTTTAGGTTAGGTAAGGTAATAATGTCACAGCCGCCAATGTCGAATTACGACGCTCGTTAGCCTCGTAGCACACGGTGGTGGCAAGGATGAAACTGCCAGCGGGCTCGAAAATTGTCGTTGGTTCACCGTTGGTGAGGACGATGGGAACGATTCTCGTAGCTAGATCGATTAGTCTTGGGGGTTTATCGATCGTTGCCTGCAACCAAACGAGAGGACCGTCAGCGTTGAACCAACGCTATCGAACCAACCCGGCGTCGTGCGGGGGTCTGATTACCCGAGGATCCCGAATTAGGTCTGGGTCAGTGCAGATAAAAGATTTCCACGTGTCCCAGATTCGCCCGTGGCCGCCGCTCGTTTCGAACCTGTTATCATCGATATCGATGGGCCGACCTATTACGCGCGGTTTCCAATGGAATTTTCGTAAACGCACGCACGTATTTTCGACGCGGTGGTAACACGAACGTCGAATCTCGAACGAAAACTGCGAGATCGGTGAGAATCGATCGGGATCGCATTGGGATCACCTTTCTTACCTTTGTTTTTTAATAACGTTTCGTTCGCGGGGGGAAGAAATTGCTACGCCCATATGTATCGAGCGATCGCGTCCTTCAGCGCTCGCGCAAAGTATCCTCGTTCGGGAGGTTTTTCGATATCGGGGAAAGTAATATCGCACACAGTGCACACAGCACGATCGCGAGCTCCCCTCCTGCCGAAGCAAAGGGAGTTACCACCAGCTACTTCGTACCCCATATTTCGAGCGATTGATTCAGTCTGACAAACTTATTGGCCATACACGATCGAGAGCCTCGAGACTAGAGGACGTTCAACACCTTGTTTAGCACACTTGGCAAGCTCGCTTGGTACCCGCGATAAATTCTCAGGGTCTCGAGACTCCGTCTTGGAACTTTGACCTTGATCGAAACAAAACAACGCGCGCGCCACTCTGTTGGCAAGTTGTATCCGATCGTTCGCTATTCAAGCGACAGCTTCGAGGCTGGTTTCTCGCCTTGCTGAAACTTATGTTCCTGAAGACTTATGAAAATCGTCGACGCTGGGAGAGGATCCTAATTAGACTAATTGGAGGGAGAGGATTTTGGAGGGAAGGCAGAGTGGTAGCGTTGGAAGCAGCATGCTTCTAAATCTCTCGAAATCAACGTGGCACGCCGTAGACGCGTGGCGTTGGCATCGGTGGACGGTTTGAAGGGACGGGGACGGAAGAAATCGCGGCGAGAGACTGAGAAACGTGGAAGAAAAGGCAGGTTCGAAGATGTCGGAGGATAATACCGGAGTCGCCGGTGTGGCTAGATATCGACTTTGGAACCCGACGCACGAGCAGCAGCAGCAGCTCGGGGACGGTATGGTGTGGCGGGGATTGGGGGCGGATGGATGGATGGGGGTGGAACGGTGGATTCCACCCTGCCGTTCATACACATCCACGCGCACCCGCCGGTGCGCACAAACCCGTTTTCGGCACATACAAACGCGTTCTCAAACCCGGTCTCAAACACATAGCCACGAATGGACGACTACGAGCGCGAGAGCGAGCGTGTGCCGTGGTCGTCCCAACAGGCACACGTTGCCCGCCCAACTAAACTCCACCCTCCGCACCCCTTCGTCCTTCTCGCAGCCGTCCTCCTCTCGGAGGAGGCTGACCGAACGACCGAGCGAGGCGCGATTATCGTCGTGACAGAGACGCCACTCCAAAACTAGGAACGAACGGTGAACCGGGAGAAGGGCTGAGAGGAGGCAGGAGGCCGAGAGAAATGGAGAAAGCTATGGAGAGGAAGGACAGAGGCAGTGGGAGAGAGATTTGCAGCGCCGGTGGCGCCGCCTTGCAACGCCGCGGCGGTTCCAAGCATTAAAACTGGCACCCCATCCTTTCCCACCAGGTTCAACCTACCAATGTACTCTCTCTTTCTCTCTGTTTGTACCCGTAAACGCACAAACACCTGACCGTTTTAACTCGGACGCGGGATTGTCTCTCTCTCTCTCTCTCTCTTTCTCTCTCATTGCCACTTAACACTCGCGGTCATCCTATCTCGTCGTTTCGCCACTTTTTCTTTTTATCCCCGTTCTATTTTTTCTCTCTCCCACACACGCACAGAGAAAGAGAGAGAGAGAGAGAGAGACACACACACACACACACATACACACTCATTATTTCATCGTTGCTCGGTGGTTGTTCCTTTCGTACTCCTCGGCTTTTACCATCTTTCCACCGCTCTCTCGCTCGTTCTCTCGCTCTGCCTCCCTTCTCCATCTTTCTGCCGCCCGCCCTTCTGCCCCTACCCGTGTGCCTCCTCGCCCCCTACCCGGTCGGTCGTTTCGTCCTTTTCTGGTATCTACGAGAGTCTTGCAACACGCACGTCCGTCTCTCGACGATTCAGAGACCCACGAAACACGGGGAAACGTGGTTGTCGGAGGTGAATTTGCCTGCTGGTAGTCGCGCGACGTCATCGTCACTCTCGTCGTCGTCGTCATCATCAACTGTTTCTATCCTGCGTGCGACAGTGCGGTGGTCTTCGCGGTGCTCTGTTCTTCTCCTTTTCATCCTTCGTCGTTCTTTTTTTCCCTTTCTTTCACCTTCACCCCTGGCGTGCCCTCTGTTCCGTGTCGCTCGTCCACGCTTCCACCCTTTGTTTTCAGCCGCGCTGCACGCCGAGCCCACGAGCCCTCGAGTCAGTGTTCTCGCGGCTATCCGATAGCGACCCCCGCCCTCCTCTCCCTCTCCCTCCACGAATTCGCGCGCGCCAAAGTGGACCCGTCTGTCTGGAGATTCGGGGGGGGGGGGGCAATTCCCGCGCAGCACTCGCCAGTGTCTCGCCCGAGAATATATCTGCCTCGACCATCCGCGTGAACGTGCCTCGTACGACTGGTGAAAAAGCGACGAGCAGGAAGGGGTGGAAACGAAGCAAGTAAGGGGCGGAGCAAGGGGGAAAACGGGGAAGCAGGCAGGAGAGAGCAGCTCGCAACGAGGAAAACACGGTTCCACGGGGGTGGTTACCGCTGTTAATCGAATCGACGGGCCGCGGCGCGCGGCAGTGCACATCATCTCGGCGATCGGGAAATGTGAACGTTCGTTTCTCTCTCCCTTTCCTCGATCGGATCGCGTTTCTCATTTCATTTTTTAAAAAAAAGAAAGAAAAAAGGGAAAAAAAGTAGGGAGGATGATTTCGCGTTTCGGGCGTTCGTTGTCGCCCGAGTAACTTGTCTCGCCGCGAAATCGAGGAGAGAATCGAGGACGAGGACGAGGACGAGGACGAGCGCGGTTGCACGAGGAACGAACTCGTGCCCCGGCCCGTGGTTAAACGAAACGATCGCGTGACGGTGGGCTTTATCGGTGGTGTGTTCCCCTCCCCCCTCCCTTCGCGCAAATGCCATCCTTCCGCCGATCCACTGCTCTCGAAATCCTTTCGAGCGTCCTTGAGAATGGCCTCGCAGCCATTCGTTCGTTCGCGCGCCGTTTCTCCTTCGTGGCGGAACCACGTCGTCGCTCGGCGAGGTGGACTCGTCTAGCGCGATGAAGCCAGCCGACGACGATGCCGCCGCGGTTCGATATCCACTGAAACCGTTTTACTCCCACTTTCGTCGACGCCTGAGGTTCGCCTGAGGTTCGCCTGAGGTTCGTCCCGTACGAGAGCAACGTGGTGCGAGCAACGTGGTGCTAGCAACGCTCGCGTTTTCGAACAAACGCGTGCAAACGCGCCCCGGAAGTGGCCGGATCGGCCGATCAGCTGACGCCGTGTGATTGCGCCGCTCGGCTCGACACGCACACGCGCATACAAGGGGACGAGGAGGAGGAGAAGGGAGAGAAAGGAGAGAGGGAGGGGGAGGGTAGCCGCGGCCTTTCGAGTTTTCGCCTTCCGTTGTCGGACTTTCGTCGCGGAAACAGGAGTAGATCGCCGACGTTTCGCGACTGCGTGACCACGAGCGACGACGAGAACGCGCCAGTGCCAGTGAACATCGCCGACCACCCAGTCTCACGGTCACTGTTCTACCGGTGACTGTGTCTGTGTCTGTGACTGTCTGTCTGTTTGTCTGTCTGTCTGTCGGTCTGTCTTCCTGTCCGTCTCTCTGTCTTCCCGATTCCTCTCTGTCCTCTCTTGTTGCCCCTCCTTATCTTCCTCCTCCTCCTCCTCCTCCCTCATCCGTCTCGGAGCGCGATCCGCGAGACGACTGGTCGCGTCGTGTGCGTGCGTGCGTGCGTGCGTGCGTGCGTGTGTGTGTGTGTGTGTCGAGGAGAACGTGAGGTCGAGCCACGCGAGTAGCACTAAACTAAACTGCAAAGTTACGGCGGGGCTGCTCTGTCAAGGAGGTGATCCGTTCGTGATCCGTGTGGACTCGCCTGCCGCGACGCGACGATGAACGACGTTGCTGCTGCTCTGCCGACGCCGCCGCCGCCGCGTCGTCGTCGTCGTCGACGATGATGATGACGGCGACGATGACGATCATGACGACGACGACGACGACGACGACGACGATCATAATGATGATGATGATGATGACGATGACGATGACGATGACGACGACGAGCAACGAAAGCCGAGCGATGGTCCGCGCGTTACCGTGCATCGTCGTCGTTGCCGCGACGCTCGCGACTACCGTTGTTGTGCGACAGTGTACCGTCGTCGTGTGACGTAGTGTGAAACCCGGTGAAGGACTTACTTCGTAAGTGGTAACACACATAACACACACACCACCTTCGGCTGTCCTAGGACGTGCGTGGGACACACGGGGGTTCGTGCGTAGTAAACGCAACATGCGGGAAGGTACAATAGTGCGGGCCGCCACGGCCATCTGCTGGGCCATCGCCAGTTAGCCACTGTACTTTTCTCTTCTCTATTCTATCTTCTTTACGCTGCTACGCGTTCACACACACACACACAAGATACATATAGACACGCATAGACGTAGACAAACACACACACACAGCCATGCACAGACGCAACAAACACTCATTCACACACACACACACACACACACACACACACACACACGTTGAATGGTCGTTTCGCGTGAAATCGCGAGGCTGGTGGTCGTCGCTCGCCGAGAAATTACGCGGCTTTTACGTAAGATTCTTTCCCTCGGGCCTCCCCTTTCACGCCACCGCTCGTGACGTTTTTTACTCGGACGGTTTCCTTCCGGTTCTTACGACCCTTACTACCCATAGCATCTCCACGTTGCTCGAACCCTCTGTTCCTTTCGCTCCACTCTCTTTCTCATCCTCCGAGGCACTTAAATTTCGTCCACCGATTATTATTATTATTATTATTATTATTAGAATTACGCAGCGCGACGAGAATAATTCCGCGGCGTTGTTTTTTACTCTCTGTTTCTTTCCAGCACTTTACTCGAATCCTTCGTCACTCCTCTTTTCGTCCAGGGATTCAAGTTTTTTTCTACGACACAATCGACGAAAACAATCGCATCTGCCCGTGTAGATATAACCAAATTTCAGTTCGAACGCTTTTTTCTTCTACTCGGACAGTTTCCTTCCCTCGAGTTTCTTCCCCTTAAGTTTGAAACCCCTCTGCACCTTTCTTTGTTCTCTTCTTTTTGATTCGAGTTTCATTCGGATTCTACGCGATGAAAATAATCCGCGCAGCTAACCCTAAATCTCAGTTTCGCGTGAAGCCGGGTGAATCGTCGACGATTGAATAAACGTTGTCCGCCGGTCGAAAGTAGCTCTTCTTTCCTTCAGTCGTTAGCTTGATGTTGCAGTTTGCAAGAATGGCAAAAGTTTCGCGCCCGATGTTTTGTCCCCGGACGAGCGAAAAGTCCCCCGGCCGCGAGAGAAGCGTTCGGTTTCGCAAAATCTCGCGAGAACGATCTGTCCGCGAGACGGGCGAACGAGCACCCGCTTCTCAAGATTGATCCGTCAGCGAAACGACCGACACGAAACCGGATACCGTCACACCACTGATCGCTACGCCATCACGTAGACAGTTTTCGTCTTTCTACTCTTTCTACTCTTTCACACACCTCGATTTCTCTCTCGATCTCTTTTTTTCTCTCTCTCGCCATCTCTCACCACCTTAGACTAACAACTATTTACATATATATATATATATATATATATATATATATATATATATATGTATAAAAGTATGAACGTGCGTCGTGCACCTTCAAGGACACGTGACACCTTGAAAAGGTGCACCGCGTACGCGCAATACGTATATAACCGTCTATATTTTTCTCTCTAGCGAGTATCTCTCAACGTTTTTCTCCCTGGTTTGTCTATACATATACTCTCTCTCTCTCTCTCTTTCTCTCTCTTTTCACTCTTCTCTCCTTCACTCTTTCTCTTCCGCCCTGCTTAAAATATACTACGACGAAGTCGCCGAAAGTCGAGAAAAACCAGCGGAGAAGCCGGCTCGACGCCGCGAGTAAAATGGCTAAATAGAGCGCGAGCAACCGGCTGGAAACAGTTTTTTTTTTTTTTCGTAAACGTTGTCCCTCCTTCGGGTACGGGGAGGCGAGATCTCGTGAATTTTTCATGTGAACGCGCTATCTGTCGCAAACCCAATGTGAAAGACCGATACTTTAAGGATACTTTAAGCAGGGCTCACTCTCTCTCTCTCTCTCTCTCTCTCTCTCTCTTTTCTTCTTTTCCGTCCGTCTGTTTGTCTCTAGTTACCACTCTATAGCTATGTTCTGTCACCGCATGCGAAACTAGAGGACTCACCGCTCCGGACTGCCCCCTCTGCGAAAAAGCGACAAAGAGGCCGCCTCCATGCAACATGCAGATGATCCTGGTTGCTGGCGGGTGAGTCCACCATAGTCTCCCAGAAAGAACAAGCACTGTCACGCACAACAAGCCCCCCAGCCCCTCTAACTATGTGTGCTCCCTTGCCCCCCCCAGCCCGCGCCAATGTCTTTGTTCCCCCACTCCTCTTATTGTTGCCTGTTTTTTTTCTTTTTATTTTTTTTTTTCTGATCGCCAAACGCTGCAAACGGTGCTTAACTGTCGCTCGTTTACTCGAGAATCGCCAATCTTCCGCCAGGCTTCAATCTGTGTTTGTGTGTCGTACATGTCTGTCTGTCTGTCTGTCTGTCTGTCTGTCTGTTCGATCGTGCGTTTGTATGTTCGTTCGGTGTCTCTCGTCGCTCCTTTTATTTATTTATTTATTTTTTTTTTTTTTTTTTTTGAGAAGAAACTATCAACAGAGACAGTTCGATCGAAACTGTCACGAAGGCTTCGAAGGTACGAAGGCTTCGTCGTCACCCTCTTCACAGACGATCGTTTCCGATCGTGAAATTTCGCGAAGTTTCGTGACGGAGGTCACCATTCATCAAGGTGAATCCTGTCAGTTGCCCCGGGGTTCGATCAAAATCCCGAATTGGCGGGATTTCTCGGGGGCGAAAACAGAGAATCGCCAAAACCTTCTATTTAGCGAATGCTTTGAATTATTAATTTATTTGGGTATTGCTGATATAGATCTTAGGATCTTTCGAATAAAGTGAAAGAAGCAACTCTTGGTATTACTATTAGCGAAATAAGAATTTAAAATCGAGGTTTTGGTACAAATTCAATATATAAAATTGTAAATTTGAAAACGCCGATCCGTGAAAAATGATTTTACGCAGAATATTTATCAACTGCGAGCAAATGAAATCACAAACTACAGCCCTTTCGTACAAAATATTTTAGAAATCAATCCGATTTCTCACGTCGATTTGAACACGTTCGAATACATTGCAATGATAATTCATCGTGACTTTGTTACAATTCAATTTAAATTCTGCATTTTGAAACACCTGTCTGCTACAATAATTCATCATTTATATTATAAATTATTCACAAATCACAGTCGTCTCGTAACGAACGATCGAAACATTATTTTTTTATGGATAGAAATCAACCTGCGTCGATTTCATCTCGCTCGAGTCACGCAGGATTTTAAAGAGCGAGGACAGACTCGATTATCGAGTCAAGATGAACGAAGAAATTTATTTAAAATTCTATCCTACGTTCTAAATCAACCCGTACACTCGTAGAATCGCTTCGCTCGCGAAAGCGAGCACTCGTGAAGTTTGCACTCGTGAAACGAAGCGAGACCAGGCGAATTCTGCCAGTTGTTCAACCATTTAGCAGCGTTCGATGAAAAATTTTGGCGGGATTTCTGGAAATCGAAGCGTGAAATGGCAAAAAGGGGAAAAATCAGAGTCCGCTCGCATCGCGGCGGTGGATTTCTTTTTGTTTGAAATCGATGAAGGCGGTCTCTTCGCTTACGTAACTGACTAGGAGAACACGGAGGAATCGCTGCGAATTCAGCGCCGTGCCGTTCGTTCGTTCGAAAATTTAGAGGAGGCGGGGTGAGGGGCGGGGGGGTGAGGGGTGGTTGAGTCGCGCCGCCATTAAACGTTGCGTAACGTCTCGGAAAATTGTTTTCCGCGTTGTCCCGCGCGACACACTGTCCTTTAACTCTCCTCAATTTGAATTTCAAATGTGCTCGCTCGTTGAACGACTCGAATCTTTTTCCACCCAACCCCCGTTTTCGCGGGGTTACGTAAAATCTTGAAGTTGTTTCCGACTCCGAAACCAAACTGCAACTAATTGCTGGTCCACGGAATGTCGAAGAAAAATCATGCGAACAGCATTCCTCTTTCTTTCTCTTTATATTCATTTGCGAACGTTTGCGAGTTATATTTCCATTTTTCTTTCTTTTTTTTTTTTTTTTTAACAGGTATAAAAATTAGAGTAATAGCGGTCGATCTTGAAGATTTCTGTGAATTTATATATAGGGCAGTGAACGACAATGGAAAATAATAAATTAATTTGGAATTTAACGTTTAAGAAAGTAAATCAATTCAGAATTAATGGCACTTCGAGAAAGAAAGATTTCACAATCCACTTGGTTTCTCGATTTGGAGCGCGAAGCCTCTATTTTCACAGGTTTGTGAGTTAATTTTCTTTTTTTTTTTCTTTTTAAATAATTTTTAACGTGTCGCGCGAGGACGTACAATTTTCTTGAAAACAGTGGAAATATCGAAAGATCCTCTCGTCTTGAAGATTGAAGCTTCCTCTTTCGAATAATGCTTCGAAATTTGTTGCATGATTTTTTTTCCACCATTTTGTCGAACGGTGAATATAACCGGCAAGAGAATTGTCTCGTCATCTTCAAAATTCGACGAAATGACGAGAAAGAATCGTGCAGCGAGTTTTAAGTGGTCGTCGTGAGCAGAAAATTCTCGATCGTCGAGACAATGGCGGATCGAATTACGGAAAAAGTTTTCTAAGATGTTTGAGTTTTTACAATTTTCGAGAATGAAAGTACGCGCTTCTTAAAAATTGTTGATACTCAAACGTACGTGGAAATATTGAAAGAATTTTTTCGTTCGCTAGATCCACCATCGTTTCGAAGATTGAACTTTCCCCTTTGAACAACGACCGTTCAAAATTTGTTGTACGATTTTTTCGTACCCACCAAGATTTTAAGCGACGAAAATTCAAGAAATCCTAACATTATAACGTTAACAAATTCAGCAAAATGGTAAGAAAAATTTGTACAGAGAAAACTTCAATCTTCAACTACGGTATGAAAAAAAGTTTCTTAACGTTTCTACACTATAATGTTTTCATTCTGACAATTTTCGAGAAAGTGTTCTCACCTTCTTATGTGATATAAAATCATTTGAAGGGGAAAACAAAAAGTAGTGCTTGTGAAATGAGAGTTATATGATCCTCTTTCTTTTCAATTAAATTCGACAATAATTAAATTAAATTCTCATTAGTACAGTTATGCTCTTTATACAAGAACGAAATTTAAGCCGGTTTTCTATCAAATTTTAATTTATAGGGCTACTTATATAATACACATTTAATTGAATTATTTACACAACCATACATACGTACATACATACAATTGAATTGTTGTACATTATACAAATTATTTATAATAATTTAGTAGAATCTTCAGAATTACATATATTACATATTTATGAAATTATACGCATTATATTCTATATAATCATATATATTCTATATAATCAATAATTTTCGAGAAAATGTTCTCACCTTATGTGATATAAAATCATTTGAAGGGAAAAACAAACTCGAAAGTAGTGCTTGTGAAATAAGAGTTATATGATCCTCTTATATTATATGATCCTCTTTTTTTTCAATTAAGTTCGACAATAATTGAATTAAATTCTCATTATGCTCTTTACTGTAAGCATCTTTATTTATAATTACACGTTAAAATATTCTGCGTGCGTGTTGTGACTGTTAATTTTCTCCAAGAGAGAGCTAAACAACTTTGGTGGTTTGAAAGTAATTGTGCTCCATGATTTCTGCAAGAGAACTTACAAATTGTAGATCAGAAGATTCGTTAAAGGGGAAACAGATATGCAAGAACGAAATTTAAGCCGGATTTCTATCAAATTTTAGTTTATAGGGCTATATAATATACTTATATACTTATGTAATATACATTTAATTGAATTATTTATATATACAACCATACATACATACATACAATTGAATTATTGTACATTATACAAATTACTTATAATAATTGAATAGAATCTTCATAATTACATATATTACACATTTACTTACATGCTATATACTTATATAATATACATTTAATTGAATTATTTATACAACCATACATACATACATACATACAATTGAATTACTGTACATTATAGAAATTATTTATAATAATTTAATAGAATCTTCAGAATTACATATATTACATATTTATGAAATCATACATATTATATTGTATATAATTATATATATCCCGTATAATCATTTAATAGAATTTTCAGAATTTCTTTCGGCTTATAACAAGTAAAGTGGATTATTTCAGTGAGACTAATGTTTGTAACATCTCTTTTAATCCTTTATGAATTTTTTTATATTTAGATACACTATTGAAGAATAATAAAAGAAAAAAAAAACAAGAAAAAAGACGAACACTTCTCTGCGGCGAAAGCCTCTAAAATTCGATAGAATTCAGAACGTCAGCCTAGATCATCCCTTCGAAATGCTTCAGTTTTCATTTTCGAGCTATTTTCGTGAAACAGATCGAGACCGCGAGCAGTGAAAGATCGATATCGCGTACGTACGTACGTACGTATATTTTATCGGGAATCGGGAATCGGGACTCGGGGATTGGGGAAATAAGTGGAACACGGTGTAATCGAGTGAGATACCCGCTGAAACGTCGAATTATTCATCTTCCCACTCTCCCTCTCTCTCTCCCCCTCATTCCTCTCGGTTTTCGGATTTTTATACGCGCTCGTGCGACTTCCACACGACCTTGAAACTTCCCCGCGCCGCCGTGTCTCCTTTCCTGAACCGGGATGAGGAGGGGAGAGGGAAGGGCTGCTGTTTGCAATCTACGCGAGTTTCGATCCCTCGCGAGCGAGGCACCGCTAATTCGTGCAAACAGAACTTTGTACAATTCACGTTTGATTCACGTCCAAATTCGCGCAATTATCAGCGATCGTACGTACTCCGAAGCCAAGGCTAACTAATTGTAAGGTTCTCCCCCAAGTTCTCGAGTACGTAGTGGATCGACGTGGAGCAGATCTCGAGGAGTGCTTGCGAGCCCATTTTGCTCCGATTTTCCAACGCCGAAGAACGATGCCGAAATTATTCGCGTGTTCTTCTATTCTTCGTGTTCTCCACGAGTCCCATGGCGGTCGTCGATCCCAGTCATTCGCTCTCGATTCAGACTCAGTCGATTCAGACGAAAAAACTATAGTTCTATATCTGCTAGAAAATCTAGAATGTTTATACGTCTACCGTAGTCAGTTTACATATGTACTTGGCGAGAAAGTTTTATTTATCAGAAACTACTGTAATCTAACAAAATCTATAATACCTACTACAAAATCATTAATACACATTTAATATGTTCAAAGTGGAGTAATTTTATCCCTATATGAATGCATCGTATCTGCTCGAATGAAATATCTATTACAAAATCTATAATATCTATATTCTCTACAAAATCGATCAACGAGAGTAATTTTACTCGCCAGAAACGAACGTTCTGAAATTGTACATCAAAAATTATATCATTCTTCAAGTAGTACTTGCAATTCTAACCTCAAATCTTTATATTTATGTTGGTTTCACTTTATGACACTTTATATTCACTTGACGACAGTAATACATTGCTATCTTATTTAATAACAATAATAATATATATATATATAATATCTATCTAAATATATATCTATATTTTGTGTATATATATATATATATATACGTGTGTGTGTGTGTGTGTGTGTGTGTATCTACTACAATATTTAGAATGTTTATATGTCTACCGTAGTCAGTTTATACGTATATTTGAGCGAGAAAGTTTTATTTATCAGAAACTACTGTAATCTAACAAAATCTATAATATCTACTACAAAATCATTAATACACATTTAACATGTTATCCCTATATAAATGCAACGTACCTGCTCGAATGAAATATCTACTACAGAATCTATAATATCTATATTCTTTACAAAATCGTTCAACGAGAATAATTTTACTCGCCAGAAACGAACGTTCTGAAATTGTACACCAAAAGTTAAATCATTCTTGAACTTGCAATTCTAACCTCAAATCCTTATATTTATGTTGGTTTCATTTTATACTTGACGCCAGTAATACACTGTTTTCTTATTTAATGAAAATCTTATTATCTCATTTAAAATATCTACCTATCTATCTATCTATCTATCCATCTATCTATCTATCTATCTATCTATCTATCTATCTATCTATCTATCAATATATATATATATATATATATATATATATATATATATATATATATATATATATCGTTTAACGAGAGTAATTTTACTCGCCAGAAGCTGCTGTAAATGCAACGACGAGCGTTCTGAAACTATACATCAAAAGTTAAATCATTCTTCAACTTGCAA
The DNA here is from genome assembly GCA_032399595.1 of Tetragonula carbonaria. Taxonomy (NCBI): domain Eukaryota; kingdom Metazoa; phylum Arthropoda; class Insecta; order Hymenoptera; family Apidae; genus Tetragonula; species Tetragonula carbonaria. The sequence goes on from JAUCRC010000001.1 coordinate 1,411,033, forward strand.
TTCTAACCTCAAATCCTTATATTTACGTTGGTTTCACTTTATACTTGACGACAGTAATACATTGCTATCTCATTTAATCACATATATACATTTGCTTGTAAGTACGAGTTTACACGAGTAGTTTAAACTGTCGTCGTTTATCGATCGTTGAGAACCGATGTCTCGAATCGGCGTATCGTTTTCTCCGGCGTGGAAAGGCCTGTCGCTGGCGTGCGATCAGTCGCCCGCTGAAATATCACCTCGCGCAGCAAGGGGCAACGCGTGCGAGAATTTGTCTCGTACAGCTGTACATGTCGCGGACAACAGTACGACGGGGCCTGGCTAACCGAACTATCAATTGTCCACGTCAGTGCTGTTTCACGATTGTGAGCCAACCTTCCGGCGAACTTTCCTGTTTTCACAATCTGTTTTGTTCAAGCTCTGTGGGCCCGTGTACTAATATATCGATATGTTATTAAATAATTGAACTTTCCTCCACGAGGTGGCGTGTACGTCTTGTTGTGCAATGTCTCTTTATCAACCAGTACAACATTCTCGATAATTCAGTTATCACTTACATCTTGAAATGTTCAGTTTCATTGTTCGTTGTGATAAAATTTTCGAAACTGCTGAATTCATCGTTCATCTGTAGCGTAGGTTCATATTTGTCGATTTTACGTGACATAAATTTTTTTTCTAGTCGAGAGAAATATCCGGCCTGTAGAGGGTTATCACGTGGACGCCATTTGTCTTGAGAAAAATCTTGCACGGATCGAAAGTACATTTGAAATTCTATCACGCACTCAATTAGTAGTGTGCCAATCGTATCGAGCGGGATTACTATCGTAATGAGTAGTCATTAGCAAAGTGAAACTAATCTGTCAGTGACAGTAGTCGTCAGTAAAGTGAACCTAACCTCATATATATATATATACATACAGTGTGTTTAATAAGAACGTGGATACCATGCTTCTGATAGAGATATTTCTTTCCTAGAAAACTTTGAACGGATCGGAACTGTACCTAAAACACCATCACGCAATTAGTTGTGTGTTAATCGTATTATCGCAACGACTAATCATCAATAAAGTAAATCTAATCTGTCTCACAGCAGTCGTCGGTAAAGTAAACCTAACCTATCTCACAAGAGTGGTCAAATTGGTGAATTCAACTCGCAGCAGTTGTCAGTGAAGTAAACCTAACCTGTCTCACAACAGTGGTCAAATTCGTGGATTCAAACAACCGACTTAACGGAAACGTTTCGTATATATACAGGGTGTGTTCAATAAGAACGTGGACGCCGTTTTCTCTGGAAAAAAAAAATTTCTTTTGTAAAAAATTTCGCACAGATCAATATCACGCACTCAATGAATTGAAGGCTTCAAAGGCCGGTGTCCTTTCTAATCAAAAGAGGCAACGAAATTTTTAGAAGCCTCGCGTGAGTCGAGAGAACAATGTGAAGCTATTAGATGACTAGTTCACGTGACCGTGGCTCTCTAGTCAAGTCGACTCCAATTTGGACTCTAATCTCATCGAGACTCAGAATCTGTGCTCTGTGTCTTATGCACGCAATTTCACGCCGATTGCCAGGAATAGTATATGTACTTATAATTCAGTCGCATTTTTAATCTCGGCTGAATAAAATAATTAAATAATTTACGATAGTTTCATTTTATAGTTGACGATTTACTTGCAAGTACGAGTTTATACGCGCGAACTGTCGTCGTTTGTCACAATCAATGTCGATGTTAGGTTAGGTCGACAAAAAGGGCGTCGAGTTGCCGGAGTGACGGGGAAATTCTCGTGCAAAAAGGAAAAAAAAAAAAAAGAAAAAATTAGAGAACGGTGTAATTTAAAACAGGCGCGAGCTAAAAGCGCGAACGATCGGATGAGAGAGCACGGCGAAGCGGTGCTTCAATTATCGCTATTCGATGCGAATTGCGCGTCGGAGTGTCGCGCCTAATTTCGATAGTCGATGCGACGCCAATGGATGCGGTCAACGCGGTCGTTTCCACACCTTTGTCAGTGCTCAACGAACCTTCTCTTTGAAGAAGAGATTCCACGATTTTTTTTCCGTAGACAAAACGATTCGTTCGTCCGTCAGCTTGAAGCCTCGTCATTGTTTCGCCGCGGCACTCGACGAAAGCGGCTTCGCTCAGCGCGGAATCGGCATCGGCGAAACGATTTCCACGCTGAGAGAAAAAAAAAAAAAAGAAAGAAAGAAAGAAAGAAAGAGAGAGAGAGAGATTATCTCTCGTTGCGTTCAAGGTTGTCGACGTTGGCGCGTTCTGTGAATCGAGCCGAGCTGAAATTAAGGCGGGTACAACGACCTACGATAACGCGGTCTATCTCGGCGCTCAACGCCGACACGGCCGATTCTATTTTCGTAGTTCCAGTTCGGAACATCGATTGCGTGCTCGCAATTAGCCGGCGAGTAAACGCTTTCAGGCAACGCTGTTTTTTCCCCGCCGCGAACAGCCCCGTTTTATCCACAGCGGATAGACACAGCGATAGCAACGTTCCGTTCGCCCGAGCGAACTTCCTCCTCGAGTTCGAGCGGATAAAACGGGTCTTCGCGGTAATCGGCCCGTGTCTTATCTCCTGACGAACGTTCGTTTCGTTTCGCAAACCGGGACAACTTGCAACGCGTTTTAACATAGAATATGTTTTACCATATTCGGGGGTGTTCGGGCAAGAAATGTAACGAAATGTGCAACGAAAAACGCGTCACGCTCTCGATCAGGAACTTGGAGGGGAGGGAGGTGTCACGTGATTAAGGAGAGAGATAAGTTTACCAGCGATGTGTCATCGGTTGTGTTGATGCTGCAAAGGAGTGAGGTGTTAAGGCCCCCATAGACGCTGAAACAGCTACGATGCACCACTGAGAAGCAAGGAATCACTGATGGAGGAATAGACTTGTAGCATTAGTTGGACAAAGAAAGCCCGTGATAATAAACCTAACATTACTATCACTAATATTGGAGCTGGAAGACGATCCGACATTTTAAAACACTTGTTTCAACTTTGGCGTCACACGAAGAACTGAAGAATCGGTAGAGTGGAGGCAAAAGCTGATTCTGAAACATCATCTGACGTTTCATGAAATCTAGGAGTTGATGCATGCATCGCAACATGTTTCAACGTCTATGGGGGCCTTTAACCTCTTAGGCACGAAGCGCCACTAGTGGCTTTCGCGGATGTCATCTTTCTGAAAGTATGTGTATCATATCTTTAAGAAAAATTATAATTTCATCATCGAAAGCTCCAATCCCAATGTACTCGCGTAGAGAACAGCATTGTCCATCACACATTGCAGTGCTGTATCGTTTACGTGTAATTCGTGTTGTAACTCTGCCGTACAGAGAAACAACCCCGCGCAAAGTTCAGCCGTGCCTAAAGGCCCCCATAGACGTTGAAACAGCTACGATGCATGCATCAACTCCTAGGTTTCATGAAACGTCAGATGATGTTTCAGAATCAGCTTGCCTCCACTCTACCGATTCTTCAATTCTTCGAATCATCTTCCAGATCCAATATTAGCGATAGTAATGTTAGGTTTATTATCACGAACTTTCTTTGTCCAACTAATGCTAGAAGTCTATTCCTCCATCAGTGATTCCTTGCTTCTCAGTAGTGCTTGTATCAGTGTACATCATAGCATATTTCAACGTCTATGGGGGCCTTAATATTGAAGCTGAAAGACGTTGATCTGACATTTTAAAACACTTGTTTCAACTTTGGCGTCACACGAAGAACTGAAGAATCGGTAGATTATTCTGAAACATCGTCTGACGTTTCATGAAACCTAGGAGTTGATGCATGCGTCGCAGCATGTTTCAACATCTATGGGGGCCTTTAAAGGTTGTCGAGACACAGATGATGGGCAAGCGGGATTGCAAGGAAAATAAAAGTAGTTGATAAAATTATAGCTATCGCCAACCGATTCTGTCCATAAAAAATTAACAGGAATAAAAATAAAGCAAACATACATGAAAGGGTATCAAATTTTATTTCCTTACAGAAATGAAGTCAGACATATTCTATGTGAACAGGCTTTAAGAGCGTTAAAGCCGCTCATTTTTAACCAGTCAACGTGCGTTCGACGTGTATACACGTCAGTCGAAAACTTCATTTCGGTGCGGTTGGCGTGTACATTCGTCGCGTGTAAAACGAAAGAATTGTCATTCGCTTTAAAGAACTCCGAATTTTAATAAATTAATGAAAATGACATTTTGTGATGGCGCGTTTCCTTTGTTACGAATAAAATGCTGCTATGCATTTTATAAAAAAAGAAAAAAGTTTGATTATTCTCAAAGTGTTACTTTTTACAAACTGAGCTGATTATTTTCTCCAAATGCATCTGGTATTCACCGAATGGTTTTCAGTATTTTATAAAAAATTCTGAATCATTTAAACTGATATAACTTCGCGAAGATGGAGTAATCCGCTTGGTCTCGTTTTAAAGAGCGAAGCTTTTATTTTGATAGTCCGTTTCTTTTGAAGATGATTTTACATCGTGTAGCGGGTGAGAAACTGAAGGCACGTTTCTCTTGAAAAATTGTAAAAAATTCAAACGTGTGTGGAAATACACTAAAAATTTCTTTCCGTGGCTAGATCCACCGTCATTTTGAAGATTGAAATTTCTCCTTTACAATGATCTTTTTTCTTCACCGTTTTATCGAATGTTGAATGTTAGGGTTAAACGACCCTAATATGTTTTGTCGTTTAACCGTAATGTTCCAAATTCGATAAAAAAGGAAATCGCATAACAAGAAAAATTTCAATCTTTTCGAAACCATAAACTTCGAATAGTCGAAAGAAAGATTTTTTAATATTTGGAATTTCTACAATTTTCGAGAAAAATGTGTCACGCGATGTAAAAATCATGTTCGAAAAGGACAAATCCACGGACTGTCAAAGTGCAAGCTTCGTGCTTTAAAATGAGACCGAGTGAATCGTTATATATGATCTTTTCTTACGAAGTTATATCAGTCCAAATCATCGACAATTTTTCACTCTTATTGCAGTTATGCTCTTTACTGTATACAGGGTGATCCACGTAACACGCACACCTGAGATAACTATTAAATTATCGCGCCTGATGAAAAATTGTTTAATACAGAAGCTGTATGGGGTTTTATGGGATGAAAAATATGGCGTATCAATTTTCCGTGGGTTTTCGAAATTTCTAGGCACATCCTTATCTTTCTTAACCGGACCGTGTATTTTTTTCATCATAGACAGAATATTAAATTGTCCAAGTAAAAAAAAGTATGGAGCCACATTGATCCTGAACTTGATTAAAGTAATACTTTACGATAATTTGTCTCGAGGATGAAAAAAAAAACCATTGCTCACGCAAGCAAGTGTTAACGAGACACTTTCGAAAATGTATCATATCTTAGAGAATGAAATGAAAATAAATTTGCATTTACATTCCGATTTCCTTTGGATAGGAAGAGTTGGTAAGTGTTTATATAATCGATCCATACGAAGTTGCACAATCATTCATTCGAGGGTAAAGCTCGAAACGGTCGAAAAGAGCTTGAAATCGAACCTCTCCGATTGGACAGGACGAATCGGTCGGCTCAATCTCTCTTTAGGCCGTAAAAATAAGCTGGAGAACAGGCTGGAAGGCGTGTAATTCGCAGGGGCTGATCCAAAGGCGGAACAAAACGCGCGTTAACGCGACGGGATCGCGTGACAAACGTGTCTAAGGGGAATTCATAGAATTATTCTGGTATGGTGAATGGGTTGGTACAATTATCCGGTATGGCTCGAACTAGAGTGCAATTAGGGGTCTGATGGTGTGTGTATCGTGACTGGGGGAACGAGAGCGGAGGGGCGAGGACATCACCGCCCCCCCCACCCCTCTCTGCCTTATATTCCGCGCACGAGAAGAAGGCCAGGGGAATTCTTTCCCTTCGACAAATGATCTTTACATGCAGGATGTGTGTGTCGCAGCCCTGTTAAATAGCGCGAGTTTCCGCTGAAACCGGTGTGACGTGGCGCGCCAGAGATTTTTCAACCCCCCCCCCCCCCCCGGCACGTGATAAATCGGCACGGGTTTTTCACTTCACGCGCGACCCCCTTTCGCAGATATCATATTCATTTTTTTTTCTTTTTCCTTTTTTTCGTGTTCCTCCACTTTGCAAATTAAAATTCACTCTACAATTTCGCAAATTAAATTCGACTTGCCTTACGCGGCAATCAAGCTCATCTGCGAGTTTGCTTCCTCAAGCCAAATTCTGATGAAAAGATAAAATCCGGTGTGTAGTAAATGTATGTAATAAACCCGCACTTGTCGATTCGAATTGAGACTTTACACGCTCTCAGAGTGATGCAAAATATGAATAATAACCGTACATTTTTATTCGTGGCCAATCTCCCTTTAAGGGTGTGAAAATTGATCCCGAAGTGAAACGGATATTTTCACTTTTTTGAAAAGTTCATGATTCGTCAAATAGGAAAGACAGAGAAACAGCTTTTTATGTTTCTGTTTTGTCACTGTTTACTGACAAAGTCATTTATTGCTATAACATGTATCATTGAATGCTAACCAAATTGCTTCATGCTAAAAAAATTGCTTTCCGTTGCTAAAAAATTTTAAGATTCGCAAAAAAAAAAAAAAGAAGAGATAGAAAATATTTTTTTTACAAAAAGTTCATTTATTATTACATAATATTTATTATATAATAAATTTAACATTTATTATTATAAATATTAATATTCATTTATTATTATAAATTTTGTTAATATCAGTCCCCAGTACTTATTTTTCAACATTTATTTGAAACATTCTTATCCATCTTTTCCAGTCTAAGAATTATAGGAAGAGAAAGTGGAAGTATCCGTTTGACCTCGAGAGTAGTTCTCGCACCCTTAAAAGGTGATTAGGCACGTTTCATATTTTGCATCACTCTGAGAGCGTGTGAAGTTTCATTCGAGTCAATGAGTTGAGGTATCCTCTTACGAGATTAACGCTTCTTCCTATAAAAATTCTGAAACAAAGAAAAAAACAGATACTTTCTCATACAAAGTACATACACAGCCAAGTATGTACGGAATTTTTTTTTCGTCAAAAGCGGAAAGAACCTGTCGATTTCGATCCCGAGCTTTCTACCGCTGATTTTCTACAGTCGCTCGTCTACAGGCACGCGGTATTTCAAAAGCAATCACTCGGCTCGGCTCCCGGCAAAGCCGAAAAAAAAAAAAGAAAAAAAGAAAAAACACGTTTGTTCGCGTCCGGTCCCGGTTTCCGGCCACTCGGAAAAAATCGCACTCGGTGCATCGATCGCCGCGTGTGCGGCTGCGTCCGTGTCTTGCCAGTGAGATTTTCCTTCCCGTGTATCCTTTCGGCTTGTTCGATGACAACGAGAGACCAGCCAGTCGTCCATTTGGCAGAGGATTCGATTTATTGGCGCGAAAGTCACGACCCGACAGAAAGAGAATTCGTTTCTTCGTTCTTTCCGATGGGGAAGAGTGAAATCGATCGGCCATTACTCTCATTTCGTTCGCCTCCGATCTCGCTCGGATACGTGCGATTTCACCTCAGTTTTTCACGAAACAATTTCCAACGAACGTCACGTTCGGTAATCGACGAGCAGAATGTTATTCGATCAGGAGGCGATTTATCTTATCGGCGGCCGGTAAACGCAAACTTGGCGAACTCGCGATTGTTTACACGGAAGCGAAGCTTGTTAGCTCGCGACGATTTAAGCATCGTCTCCGCTTCTTTCCGAGTGAGAGACACTGTAATCTCTGGTAATCGCGTCCACACGACGCGAGGTGTGGTTAATGGCTCGTGAGTTAGAAGCGATTGAACGAGTGGAGTCGGTAGCCGAGTCGAGTCGATTTTAAACGTTCCTCGTCGCTTCTTAACGCGTATATATCCATGTAAATAATAACGGTTACGCTTGAATCTTGAACTGTCACTATCACTTTGCCGCAATTTTCCAATTACATCCGACGATCTGACACGAAAATGCTTGGAATGAGAATTAATCAGCAGAGTCTTCTACAAATTTCAAAATGGAAGAATCTCAAAGAAAAATTTTGTTTTCACGAAAGCTCGAGGTTTAGGTTAGGTTTAGGTTTAAACTTCTTTTTTCCAAACTCTTTTTTCAAGTATAATTGTGCAGTTTTTGAGAATGAGAATTAATCAGCAGAGTCTTCTACAAATTTCAAAATGGAAGAATCTCAAAGAAAAATTTTGTTTTCACGAAAGCTCGAGGTTTAGGTTAGGTTTAGGTTAGGTTTAGGTTTAAACTTCTTTTTTTCAAACTCTTTTTTCAAGTATAATTGTGTATAGTTTCTGAGAACGAGAATTAATCAGCAGTCAGTCTTCTACAAATTTCAAAATGGAAGAATTTTAAAGAAAAATTTTGTTTTTTAATCGTTATATAGAATCATTTTAATTTATAAATGCAACCATCTCTGCAACTGTTCGTTTAAAAAATGGCAGTAATTTGACTGGAACATTTGGTTTGTTTCTTATCGTGAAGGTCACGATACTCTTTTTTCAAGTATAATTGGGTAATTTTTTTTTACGTAACAGGTCATTTTCTGCAAAAAAAAAAAAAAAATACTAACCTAAGTGTATCGAAAGACTATTAGCTTTGGAGATACTTTAACTTTAATTTTATGAAATCTGTCATATGAAAGGACAAAAGCAGTATTCTCGTATTTATGTTTCTGTCTCTCATGCATAGATTTTATAAGAAACATCTCCTAAATTTTTAGACGTAGATAGGTTAATACTTTTTTTTTTGTCAGCGAACGACTTGCATCGATTGGTGCAAAAAAAAAAAAAAAAAAATTACGTAATAAATAGTAACTAATAATTGAAAAAATAGTAACCTGTCTAGAAACAAACTAAGTGTGCCAAATTACTACCATCTCAAAACAGAAAAGAAAGATGCATTTGAGACATTTTTTAAACGTCGAATAATTTCGGAGATAATTGCATTTACAGATTGAGACTAGAACTACCGACGATTGAAGCATAAAATTTCCATCCAGAGCGATACTGAAGTGAAAAAAAAAGAAGTGAACTACACAAGCATTTACTTGTACATTTTACGAGAAATTACTTTAAACCTTCAAAAATACGTCGCGTCACGTCCATAAAATGTCTAACGAAAATCATGAATTGGTCGACATAGCATAATTATAAATTATAATATACAATACAATATAATTAATAAATTGGTGTACAAGTGGTCGTTTCGACCAATTTGGTAGTTCTAACGTGAAAATGGCACAGCCTGGACATTCCGGAGAACGAACACGCGCGATCGATCGATCACGTCGATTCTCGTGTTCGATTATACGCGAATTGTCAAGATATGTAGGTCTGGAATTTTCGAAAATACAGAAATATAGATTCGCCGAAGACCGAAGAGGGAAGAAGGGTGGGCGATGGGGGGGGAGGAGAGGACGCGAAGGGCGCTTTATTCCTCAGGCAGGCGTCTCGAATATCCCGCATCGATCGCGTGCAGCTGCCTCTGGCTTGTTTTCGCGTCTCGCATGCCTAGATAGGCTCCGCTGCAGCTGTACTTCCGCACAACTTCCGCCCAACTTCCGCCCACGCTTCCCTCCATTTACATCCAGCGGCGTGTTTACGCGAGTTTTCTTCCCTGCTCGGGCGGTTGCTCACGTACTCGCACGCCTCGCCTTTTTCTCTCTCTCTCTCTCTCTCTCTCTTTCTCTCTCTCTGTCTCTCTCTCATTACGCGGCCAAAAAAATTCGAACTCGAGTCGAGAGGCTTGTTGAACTCGTCGTCGTTTCTTCGCTTCAAGTTCGCGAGCGCACGCTGAATCTGAACGGTGCACACGCGCTTCGTCCTTCGCGACGTGCAAGCGCGATTCGCCAACCTTCTCTCTCTCTCTATCTCTCTTTCTCTTTCTCTCTCCTCTGCGAGTGCACCAGCGAGTATTGGCTCTTGTTTAGATACCGAACGGACGGACGTGCTCGCGCGCCTAAGCGTCGCCAGTCAGGTGAGAGGTTTATATTGATTCTATGATAATGTACACCTGTCTGCGTATGTACGTTCTTGTTGCACAAGTCGAAGCATGCGAGCATTTTAGAGGAGATCGGCGCGTTTGCCCGTTTGCAAAACACGATGGCCTCGCGTTTCGAAGCGGAAAGAAACGGTGGGCGCCGCCGTAAAATATCTTGCCTCGAAATATCGAGTCTTGGCGAGTCTTTCCGTCGAGCGGATCGTTCGTCTTTTTGTTTCCGTTTCCGCGCACAAGCGCACAGGCTTGTGAAACTTATGGCCTCTGACGGGGAACACGATGCGAGCACAGAGGCACGACGAGGCAACCGAAACGAAGTATGAGTATGGAGAACAGTCTCCTGGCCCGAGGGCGGGAATTTTCAACGCGATTGAGATCGATAGACACCTTCTTGGTGTTTCCTTTAACCAGCTCGGCGACGTAATTACAGGATCCGGGGCGATCGTTCTCGAAGTGTAACTCTAGGTCGATCCTCTCGAGTCTCGGTTGCGGTTCGAGAGTCTCGAGAACTCGCCCCCGAGAAGGTGGGATCGATCGTTTCCAACGATCGACCAAACTAAATCGCGAGCACCGGTTGGTTCGAACATGGCAGCTCGCGTGTCGCCCTCGTGTCTTCCCTCACCCCTTTGATCGCCGGACCCCTTTGAGTGTCGACGATCTTCCACTTTCTCCAATGCCAGAAATGGGAGAGTCTTGCTCAGAAAAAGGGGTCATGTATTTGCTACTTCTTACGTATTTCAGACTTTTGAGAATATGGTTATGAAAGAGATGAAATTGGGATGAATGATTGCTTTATCTATGAAATATTGCAGAAACCACTTTGATGTTTTATATATATATATATATATATATATATATATATATATATATAACCATTGTATTTTTGCTGTTTATAATATATAATGTTGTAGAAACTACTGTACTTTTGAAATATATATATATATTTTTTTTATATTATATTTATTACAAATTGTAGTAGCTAAAAATGTATAAAAATCCGCAATCTTGCTGTTGAAAACACCTCAGGATTTTATACATCTCGCATAAAATGAAACTGAGATTTTTTTGAAGCGAAACATAATCTGCGCTAGTGGAGTATTTCCAAACGAAAAAGCTATACATCGAGTGTCTCACTTAAGCATAACCTCCCAAATATCCTTTTCAATCGCGAGGATGCAAAAAATATTTTGCATGTAATTCAAATTCGATATTAAGTGGCCGAATATCTTACGGGCGTTCTTTTCGAGTCCACCGAGGTATAATATACAACCAAATATTTTTTTTTATCGCGCTACATCGTGTGTTTTATGAGAATATATATATAAGCCGCGAGAATGAAGGTTAAACTCAAAATTCATGGCTGAAGAGAATCGCGCGCTGCGTGAAATGTTAAATAAAAGCAACGCACGCCTTGCGTGAATTTCGCGTACGAGTCATCTGGAAAAAAACATTTTCATCTCAACTGTGGATTTTAAATTTCATAGTGGAACATCGTTTGACCAGGACAGATGTGAAAAGTTTCTATTCCCATCTGTTTCCTTTTTCAATAAAATGTCGAGACACAAGAAAAAAGAAAAAGAAACTACTTTTACTAATTTTAAATTAAATTTAAGTGGAAACAAGAGTATTTTCGTCACGTTTCAAAGAAAATTATTTCCTTCGAACGTCGTATAGAAACGTATAATAAAAGAAGTTACGGAGATTCATTTTAATAGGAGGTGATTTTGATTTCTTTTTTTTTTCACGAACTACGGCAAAATGGGAGAAAAGACACGGGAAGAAAGAAAGTACGTCGATGACTTTGAAAAATCTGCGAGAAAACAACGTCAGCAGGATATTGGCCACTCAACGAGTATCATTCGAACCACACCATACATTTGAGTCCTTGAAATAAAAAAAAAGAAAAAGAAAAGAGGAAATATTTTCACGTGTAAATGGAACACGCGCACGTCCGACGAAACGAGTTTGAAACATTCGAAAAGGAAAAATTGCGATAACGAAACGAATGGTCGTCCGCTTTCGAGAAAGCTTCTGGTAGTCCGGCGAGTTGGATTGATTCGCGTTCGGCCGCTCGGCGGGGTGGGGGAGGGGGCGGAGGGCGAGTTGATCGGCGACGCGAGCTTTCGCTGATGGTGCACCGAAGCAATTGACTCGGTCCGCTTGGTCGACGAGTTACGCAGCCGATAAATTCTCCGTCTCTCACGAGCTCCCTTACTGAGTTTTTCGGTCCTAGGCGTCAGCGACGTCTCGGGGCCCCGACAGCAGTTTCGTCGCAGGCAAATGATAATTAACGTGAAAACTTGCCGACAGGCCGCGCGTTACTAATATAATTGGGAACTTTTAACAAGTGGACCGTTCACTTTCCAATTCCAATTCGAGCTCGATAGGCCACGATACCTTTCTTTCTTTCTTTCTTCTTTTTTTTTTTTTTTTTTTTTTTTAAAGGAGCGAGAGGGATGATTTCCGCCCGCGAGGTCATCCCCGATAATAAGAACGATTGTTCGATCCCTCGTTTTATCGTTTGATCACAGTTACTTCGCAGTTATTCCAGCTTACCGTTGCAGTTTCGTTTTTTGCCGCGCCGTTACTTCCTATTATCGCCGCATCCCCCCTGCAGTCTTTCTTTCGCCCCGGCGATTTTCCCTCGAATCGTCAATTAATCGAGCGTTCTTACAACCGCGGGTTACTCGCTTCTTCCGCGTCGTTGTTTTCAGCTGTTTTCAGTCCCCGCACACACGCGCGATTCCGATGTATTTCGTCTTTGTGAATCGTATCGTTATAAATTATTTACCGTTTTGCAAATCGAGAATTCACCCTTCTGCGAATCAAGCCTCTCCGCGGATCTGTTTCCTCGCGAGCCATTGCAATGAAAATGAAATGGAAAGTTACTATCGCAGGATGAAAATTTTTGTGATGAAAAATTTGATAATACTTGAAGAGAAATAAGATGGAACACTTATTTGACACTGTGATCAAGATGACCGACTTATAATTTTCGTTAGATGTTTTTTGTAGACGTAAAACTGCGTATTTTTAAAGATTTAAATAATTTTTAATTGAACGTACATTATTTTTTAATGTACATTGTATTTAATATACATTTTTAATATACATTGTTTTTTAATTAAAATGTACGAAAAGAATTTGTACATTGTCCATTGTATTAGAAAGTTTCCCTATTTTTTATTTTTTTTTTTTTGACTTCAATGTCTCTCTGATGAAAATTTTATGCTTGTATCATTGGTTCAGCTCTAGTGTTAACACGTACAAAAAATATTTGTATACGCATACATGATGTAGATTCATCCATAACAATTCGCTTGTCACAGGTGATATATAGATATTATATACATATTATATATATACATGTTATACATATTATATACATATTATATTTTATAAACATATTATGAGAATCTGTAAAACAACAGTCGCAATCTGTAAAATAACAGTCGCAAAGAGTGATTAATAACATCCACCAAATGTTCATGATTTGAAAAAGTCAAATGATTCCTTGCACTGAATGAAATCTCTGAAAGGAACTTTGTAAATGGAGCTCATTGATAGAACTAACACGAAGTGCACGTGTCATCCGTAAGGTAAATTTCGATTATTTACCTCGGAAGTGTGAGTTTGATTTGCAGTAAGATGAACTTGTCAACCGACAAGGATAAATTTGATTTCCAATAGCGTGGATTTGATTCGACTTGCAAAAGTGGTGAAACACGATCTGCGAAAAACAGGGTTAATTTCGAGTGGGAAAGCAGCATTTCAAGAAAGAGATTTCACGAGAGAGAGAGAGAGAGAGAGAGAGAGGGCGTTAATTTAATTTCGTTTCCGATCGCACGCTCTCGAGCTTGAAAGCTTCCTCCAAACTGAAACTTCAATTTCCAAACCCGTATTCTACTTATCGTCCGAGCGAGCTGGTATCTCTCTCGCGTTCTTCGGCGGAAAACGATAACGGAGATCCCTCTCCGCGCGAGACAGAAATCCCGGGGCACTTCGAAGAAGCGAAATCACTGCCATGAATCAACGAGAGGATCGATCCTAAACACGACACCCGGCGGAGAATCCACGGTGTCAAATGAACAAATGACGGAGGATTTCGTTCGGTAAAAGGAACGTACGACGTATCGGCGTCGCGAGATCAAGCGCGTGAAGAGTAGAAGTGAACGCGAACGTGGTTTTCGCGCGAGATGCTTGCGGATCCGGTTATTTCATCTACTACATCCTTTTTTTTTATTTTTTTTTTTTTTGCGTGGAGGAAATCTTCATAAGACACCTGAGTCTTTTAAGGGAAGATCCAGGATAGTGTCGGATTTTTACCAATTGAAAAACCACCACGATGGCTTCTGCACATTGGGAGAGCTCCGGGAGGACTTTTTTATATACACAGAGCTCTCCTTAAGAGTGCTGTTGTCCTAAAGGACAATGTCTTTTCTTCGCCCGAACAGGGGGCGCTCGAACCCTGGGACCCTCAGATTAAGAGTCTGATGCTTTACCGACTGAGCTATCCCCACCTCCCAACGCTCGGACATTCTTGACATTATTAATTGAACAATGACGAAGAGTCGAACGATTTCAAAGGGTACGAGTGAGAGCAATTTTCGAAACCGGAAACGTCCAAAACGAGTGAGCACGCTTACGTAAGGAGAGATCACAACTCCAGGTTGCCAGGGGATTACGTAACCACGCTTCTTGCATAACATATCGCGTCACCGTGGTCTTTCAATGCCGCGCAAATTGATTACTCAGCGGAATGGCCGCTGAGCTCGTTCCGGGGGTTTTGTCACGTTTCCGGGAAACGAAAGGGAAGAAAAAGAAACGAACGTCTTTCACCTTTTTGTGCGTTTATTATTATTATACGGGGGGTAACTCGCAACTAACCCAAACCTAACCTAACCTATTTTCTTTTTTTTTTTTCTTTTACGCGGAGGAAATCTTCATAAGACACCCGAGTCTTTTAAGGGAAGACCCCAGGTAGTGTCGGATTTTTACCGACTAAAACCTCCACGATGGCCGTCCTCCGCACGTTGGGAGAGCTCCGGGACCTTTTTATACAGCGCACAGAGCTCTCCCGTGAAACGTAACCTAAGCTAAACCTAACCTAAACCTGAAACAACTTTTAAAGCTCGCGCGTCTGATGAAATCTGTTGTTTAATACAAGAGAGTTGCATTCGGTTTCGAGCGAGGCAAAATATGGCGCGTGCCAATTTTTCGTGTACGTTCGAAATTTTCGAGGTCATCCTTATTCTCTCTTAATTGGATCACACGTGTTTTTCATCGAAGGTCGAAGGGATATCAAAGTCTCACAATTATTATGTGAACGTTATTTTTACAATGTATATTTCGTATTATTTCTTATCATACTCACCGATGACGAACTCCATTGAAAAAGTTTCTTTCAGAAATTGAATTCGGTGCGAGAGGTCATTTCTCCTGATTCTTCGAATCATGGTTATTCGGTGCAATCTGTCGCAACTGTTATTTTTACAGATTCTCGTAATTATTATACCTCTATAAAACCGTGCAGCGATGGACGAATTGTTACAGATCTCGTACATGTATACAAATACTTTTTGCATGTATTAAACAAGTATTCTATGTCAATTTTATCGTTTATTTTTCTTTAAGTATTATTACATATTATATGAATATATAAATAAACGAACTGTTATAGATAAATCTACATCTTGCGCGTGTATATAAATACATTTTGTGTGTGTTAACACTAGAATTACCGACAGTAAACAGCATAAAATTTTCGTCAGAGACATTGAAATGACAAAAGAAAAACAAGGAAAAGAAAATAGGGAAACTTTATAATACAAAAAAATTATTTAAAATCTCCAATATATAACAAAAATTCTAAATTGGTCATTTTGGCCAATAATAATTCTATATCGTTTCTCTTCAAGTATTATCACGTACACGCAATAAAATTTTCATTCCAGAATAGTGACTTTATCTTTACTTCCGTTTCATCTTCATTACAATGTTTACAAGGGAACAGATCCGTGGAGAAACTTGATTTACAGAAGGGTGAATTCTCGATTTGCAAAAGGGTTAATTTACAACGATTCACAAAGATGAACGAATGATGTAAGAGAGGTGCAGAAAACTAGATACGATTTATAATGACGAACCTGATCCGAAAGAGGGTTAATTTAAAGGGCGAAATACTTGTTCTCGTAGTCGCGTATTCGCGATAAATAAAATTCTGTAGAAGGTCGGTTTTAACGAGAATCGTTAGCCGCGGCTGTTTGAGAATATCCGTTGGCAAGAGTCAGAGACTTTCACTAGCCAAAAACTGGATTTTATCCTCCGGTCGAAGTTCTCTTTGATCCTCGTCGGCCAAAATTCGATCGAGCAAAATAAACGCCCGGTTTCCTATGAAAATCCCGCGGACTCGGAGAAACAGTCATCCCTCGCCGCGAGAAATAAGGTCAAACGTTTTTCTCAAACGCCGGTTGAAAGGTGTGTGTTCTCGCGGGTTTGGCGCGTGATGGTTCTCGTTCGTATGGCCATTGTGCCAGGCGAAAGTACTTTCCTCCTTCGGACTCGATTGTGTCCCCCCCCCTCTCTCTCTCTCTCTCTCTCTCTCTCTCGTGGACCGCCACTTTGAGACAATGGGTCCCTTTCGGTCGGTCGAGCGGCAGCTTGAGCGACGAACGCGCTGCAAATACTCGAGAAAACTCACCCCTCCCCTCTTCTCTCGCTTTCCACTCCCCAGTAAACTCTGTACTCTGTGCGTGCCATCGCGAATTTCCCCGCCGAATTGATAAAATTTTCGCGCAAAATGGCGAAAGTCCTCGCGAAAGGTCGCGCTCGATCGAAGAGGAAGATCGTGCCAACCTCTCGCGGTCGAAGCGTCTCCGTCTCCGTGGAGAAACAGTCGGCAGACGGCAGACAAAAGCAGAAGGACGAGAGTAATTCGGCAAATGCACCGCAGGCGAGGTTGTTTCGCTCGTTTCGCTCGGAGAGCCGAGCAGAGGTCGAGGCTCTTTGGCGAGTGAACATTTATCCGGATGGTTCGACGACGGTGTTGCACGCTGTTCGGTTCAATGCAGCAAAAGCGAAATGCTTCCCGTGAAGTGCAACATCTGCTGAGAAATCTTGGCCCACGAGATGTTGGTTTGCAGTTTGTGCGTTATTATCTGTAACTTTTATGGGATTATATATCGATTTACTGCTTGAAAGATTGAAGATAACTGAGGTCAAATGAAAAAAATTGATGCATTTCTTTCAGAAACACTTGCTTCATAGGAGTAATACTCGTTCCGTTTCAATGATGTTTGTAATATTTGTTTCAATTTATGTTGTTGAAATTGAAGTAGAATATAAAATTAAATATAAAACTTGATGCATTTCTTTCAAAAACACTTGCTTCATAGGAGTAATACTCGTTTCTTTTCAATGATATTTGTAATATTTGTAATATTTGTTTAGTTTCATTGTTGAAGCAGAATATGAAATTAAATTGATGCATTTCTTTCAGAAACACTTGCTTCATAGGATTAATTTCTTTTCAATGGTATTTGTAATATTTGTTTCAATTTATGTTGTTGAAATTGAAGTAGAATATAAAATTAAATATAAAACTTGATGCATTTCTTTCAAAAATACTTGCTTCATAGGAGTAATACTCGTTTCTTTTCAATGATATTTGTAATATTTGTTTCAATTCATTGTTGAAGCAGAATATGAAATTAAATTGATGCATTTCTTTCAAAAACATTTGCTTCATAGGATTAATATTCATTTCTTTTCAATGATATTTGTAATATTTATTTCAAATATCATTGCTGAAGCAGAATATGAAATTAAATTGATACATTTCTTTCAGAAACACTTGCATCATAGGATTAATTTCTTTTCAATGGTATTTGTAATATTTGTTTCAATTTATGTTGTTGAAATTGAAGTAGAATATGAAATTGAATGTAAAAATTGATGCATTTCTTTCGAACACTTGTAATATTTGTTTCTTTAGTTTCATTTCACATTTCACAATTCAAGCAATAAATCTTTTCTAGAATTTTCTCTACAATTCAAGCGATGAATCTAGAATTTTCTAAAAGTTTCATTCAGGGAGAAGTATTATTATTTTCTCGCCATTTTCTTGCACACACACGCGTATCGAACGCCGAGTGTTGTCTTTGGAAGTCAATTCGATTTCGAGATTCGATTAAGAGACCGTGCAATCTGCTCGCGCGAAGTCCCGCGTGTCAACGCGTTCCCTGTTGTTTTCTGTTGTCGTCATTACCGACTGATACTGCGTAAAACGTTCGTACCCACTTCTCGCTTCTTTTTCACTATCTCGATCAAAAAAAAAAAAAAAAAAAGAATTTCTCTGGAAGCAGATTATCGCGCGGACTTAAACGTCAATTACGAGAAAATAAGATTCGCGAATGAGAACTGAGAATCGTTCGTTCGTTGACATAAGCTCTTCGTCTCGTAAGCGGTATCGGCAGGACAGAGTCGGTTTGAGCGGACGAATCAATTACCGGCCGAGCTATTGAAAATATTTTTGTTGTCGCAGCGACTCTACGTTGCCGCAGCGTATTCTAATACGTTTCCTCGTCCGAGCAGGCGATTATACGCCTTGTTATCTGAATATCGGCGATCATTGCACGGAAACGCAGGCGTAATTGAAGTTTATTTAACGTCGAATTGAACGATAATATCGCCCGCTGTCGCTGTGTCTCGCAAGAAAAAACAGCCGGGGCCGAACGAGCTTCCGGATTTCTCGTTTCTCGAGGCTCTGAGAAACTGAGAAACTGCCCGAGAAACTTTGGCAATTTCTCCGCCGTTTAGCGTGATTTACGTTTGGCGTCTCCTCGAGGGAAGCTGCAGCCTCGATTACGCCTTACGTCTTCCCCTTCTGCCAAGGTCGCCAAGCGGTGGCCAAGCAAATCCCGCAAGGAGGAACAAGTTTCTCTTTGCACTGGAAACGTTTGTCCGCGATATTTCTTTCCCTCGTCGAGTTCTTTCGATCGTTTCAGTTTCAGAACGAGACTGGGATCGAGAAGCTCGAAGAATTTCGCTCGTTTTCTTTTGTTCGATCGGAGGACGATACGGAAGGAAGGTTGTGTGAAAGCTCGGGTTGAAAACTAATGATCGCGACGTCTTCGATGGCAGAATTTTTCAATTTTTCACACGGTGAAGTCTTGCTGGCTTCAACGATCTTCGATCTTTATCTTCGATCCGTTCTGTGTAAACCATCTGTAGGGTGACGTCTACGTAGCTATAATAACAATAGTCCTAGGCAGTTTGGGAACACGTCGAATCATCATTGGCTGTGAAAGTTTTCACAACACTTACTTACTATTCACTTCTGCTCCAGAGACTCAGTCTCTATGGATTTAGCCTGACTCTCTCAACTAAACTAAGTGTTCGTAATTTCAACGCTGTGTTACATTAACCTCTTCAAGGGCGAATTTTTAATTTCAGTTGCAACAAAGAAATTTGATTCAGTTTCATTTTATTTTCTCTCTTGCGTCATGACAATTGCGTTTTATTTTCTGGTTAGCGAATTTGGTGAAGATTGCACATTTGCTTTTGTAACGCAATTTATTTTCGCGAATGGAAGTAACTCCTTTACAGGATGCGCAATTAACCGTCCACATATGTGATCAAGGACGTGAAGAGGTTAAGTTGCATGAAGTTGCAACACGGATAGTATGAATCAATTACTCAACGCGCAACGCAATCAATTACTCAACAAATGGCGTCAACGTCTGAGCGTAGACGACATCGTGCCCCTAGGCGAGTTTTAGTTACTCTTGTCTCGCTGTGACCTAACCTAAGCTTAACCTCAACAGCAGCGTCAACGTCTGTTTATCGACTCGTTTTGATTCTTCAATAGTCAAGGATCGTCCTTGAAGAGAGTCAATCTTGAAAAGAAAAAAATAAAACGAAAGGTCGATGACTCGGCGCGGTTCGATGGATCCTTTTAGGTTAGGTTAGGTTTAGGTTAGCGAAACGCAACTCAACAGCAGCGTCAACGTCTATTTAGTTACTCTTATCGACTGGTTTTGATAATTCAATAGTCAAGGATCGTCCTTGACGAGAGTCAAACTTGAAAAAAAAAAAAAAAGAAAACGAAAGGTCGATGACTCGGCGCGGTTCGATGGATCCTTTTAGGTTAGGTTAGGCACATACTTTCGGCAGGTGGTATTTTTAGCCTCGAGCCGCGTGACTTTACCCTTTCTCGGCGTCCTCGATTTATTTTCACTGCGAACGCGAAACTTCCGTTTTCCGCGCGTCCACCTGTTCCCCGTAATTCCGACCAGCCGCCAGACTATTTATTTATTTGTCGACGCGCCTACTACGCAACACTTACGGGGCGAGAAATTGATAGACAGAACTGACCTCGTCGACGACTCGCGGTTTCGAACTAACTAACGATAACAAAATGTGACATCGAAATTAAACGTATGGATAAGGCGAGTTTCGCGCCAGGTCACCTATGGATGACATTGACACTCGAACGATTAACTCTTTGCACTTCTTTCACCCCCTCGGAACCCCTTATATTGAGTCATACTTGATATTCTCAAATTGCCAAGAAAAAAAAAAAAATAAAGAAAAGAAAAAAGAAGAAAGTAATTGAAAAATAGTTTTGAGTGCCAAGAAGTTAATTCGCCAGGCCGAGTTCGCACGAACTCGAATTCGAATTCGAAATCGCTGGGAAATTTCCGTGGCTCTTCCGACACGGATTGGCCCCCTCTGTTTCGTGAATCATCGATGCGAGCGCCACCACCAGAGAGAGAATCACCGCGTCCGTCCGTGTCCCGATTCTCCGGCATCGCCTTGACGTACGCGCGTACGTCGCCAGGAAATTCGGTCGATCGATTTCGCTCCGGGAATAAACAGGATTTCCCGAGGACAGAGGCGGGATAGAGTTGAAACCCCTGCACGGATGGGGCGAAACGATGAAAAATAGCTTGGCCGGATGGATTGATTCGACCAGTCGTTCGCTGGCTGCGTTGTCCTTGACGGCGTTGCCGAGTCGCGATTCGAGTTGAAGCTTGAACGTTCAAACGTAGTCGTCGGTCAACAGGACATAAGTGACCGACGTTGCGTCGTGTCGTGTCGTGTCGTGTCACGTCGACGGATCCGTCGTCCGCCGAAGCTTCCTCGGCCGGATCGGAATAGATATGTAGGTCACCGAGACACGAGTGGTCCGATCGATAACGGATCCAGCGGCTGCATTAGCGGTAACTGCATTATCGACGATCACCGAAAGAAGATCCCGACACTCGAGGCTGCGCGTCGTGGTGGTTCTCGTGTGCTCGCATTCTACTTACGAGCCGTGGCCAGACAATGCTTATTCCGAGTGGATAACGGTAATAACGGCAGCCGAGAGCAGTCACCCCGGATGAATTCTCCCGGATAGATGAAATTTACGGATAAGGCCCGCAGGCAGCTGATGATTTCGCTGGTTCGGCCAAGTCGATCGCGTTAATACACCAACGTTCAACCTGCTTAACAGCTTCGTTGACCTCGCGTCGCGAACATGAGATTCCGATTCGACCACGATTCAACGCTTTTTTTTTTTTTAAGTTCGAAAATGTTGAAAATCTGCGCGTTGCAGATTTTTCTTCAGACATTTCGTTAAGATTCAGCGAATGATTATGTGTAGTGTAAATGAGTAGTTCTTTAATATGTCAAAAATCGGTTTGGACAAATTAGTTTAGCGTTGTTTCAAGATTTCAGAGCACAGGCTGAATTCGTTCGTTTTAACGTTGTCGAGTGAAAGATATGTACGGGTTTAAAAAATTGCTTTAGGTAACTTTGAATTTCGAGGCGTTTTTTGTTTATTTTATTTTATTTACACAAATCGCACTTATACAACTTGGAGAAATAGTAATGACCTTCGTATCTTTTACACGCTCTCTCAAAATGAACGAAAAATGCACTTCAGGCAATAGTAATAGTTTCGGAGATAATTGCATTTATAGGTTAAAACGAAACGACCTCGAGTTCTTAAAGAAAGAAAGAAACGAAATTTTGTCTTTGAAATTCTTTCATTTTGAAAATTTTCGGAAGGCCGACCTCTTCGTTGTCTCGTTTCCTTTCGCTGTGGAAAAGAATGAAAAAACGAAACGGCCAGAACTTTCACTACAAACTTGACAATAAAATCAAACACATATACACAGGATGTTTCGAAGTTCACAGCGTTCGAAACCTTGCCAGCGTGTTTTCAAAAAAAATAAGACGAAAATATCACGTAGCGAAAACTTTGTTCAAAAGTCATGAGAAAAATATGAAACGTGAAGCCATTCACGCTTGTATGTGTCACTTTGGCAATGCAGAACCGTTAACGGAGTATTTATCGAATTTGCCGTATTTCTTATCAACTTCGTCGAAATTCTTCGCGCACACAGTCTTGAAGTTAGTTGGTCTTGCGCAAATAATATCGTAGATTTCAAACATGATGTTCAAATGTCGTAATTAAATAAAATCGATCAATTAAATTTTAATCAAATATAATTTAGTAAATATAATTAAACAAATAAAATACAATAAATAATAATACAATAAATAATAATAAATAAAAATAAATAAAATAAAAATAAAATAAATATAAATAAAAATAAATAAAACACAATACGATAATTTGAATTTAAAAGTAAAGGAAGAATTGTATTTTTTTTTTAAATACAATGAACATCTTTTCGCAAACAGAGATCTGAAGACGTACGTTTGAAGATGACACGAAGGATCAAGAAAGATTGGTTCTCCTCGAATTCATCGTTGAAATTGATCGTCATTGATTGTCACACTTTGATTTTTCTTCGAGCGAAGCGTTTGCTATAGTTTTCAATTTTTCACTTCCGCGCTTTGCATTCCGAGCGATAAAATGCCACGATGTCGCGCGAAATTTGCCAAGTTCAACTCGCGAGCGCCTCTTCGTCACGGAAGATTGGCCGATTTTCGGCGATCGCTTCGCCCGCAGTTTTGAATTTCAACGAATTATTAAAGTTGTCCGCGCGGATCGATGGCTAACCGCGCGCGTGTGTGTGTGTGTGTGTGTGTAGAACAGATAACCGTAAGCACGAAAAGGATTTGATTTACGCGTGAAACTTGCGCTATCCTTCATTCCCAGAGTTTCTCTCTCTCTCTCTCTCTCTCTCTCTCTCTCTGGTTGGACTCTCACCAGAATCGACGCCAGATTCCCTATCGGCTATAATTTCAGAGAAAATAAGAACGAGCCGAATGAATTTATTGGCCGAAATCGCTGGCAGGACGGGAAGCCATCGATTTTCACTTTCCTGTTGCTCTCGCAACTTCTAATATCATCAAGTATCGTGCATATAGCGATCGGCCACCGAGCGAATCACGATCTACTCGATTTATTCTGTCATTTTTATGCCCGCAATAACCGCTTACACGACGTATGAAATATATTATAATATTGTATAATATAAAATATATAGCATTATAATTTTTAAGGTTAGGTTTACGATAGGTTCTATTTCAGTGTAACACGATATGTTATATTTATTGGAAATAATGTAAAATCATAACGTTATATATTTTAGAGTTGATACAATGATCAATTGATGTAATATATTTCGTATTTATATGCAAATATAAATATTATAATTTTACATTAATTTTAATACGCAATAACCTATTATATAGGTTAGGTTTATAATAGGTTATATTTTAATTATATTTATTGAAAATAATACAAAATTATGATGTTATAATATACATATTATTATTATATACATGTAGAGAGGGGCATTAACTTGATAATCTATCTATCTTGATGTTTGAAGATCAAGTTTATTTTTTTTTTTTTTTAAATGAAATTGTATATTGTTTTTAATCGATTCGATGCTCGTCGTTCCCTATAAAAAAAGCATTAAACCATTTATACCGGAAAAGCTATTAATTGAGGAGATATTTCGTTATTTAGTTCGAAATATTCGAAATAATTGAAACGTTCGAAGCTATACAACTTTTGCCTGAAACATTTTTAGATATAATTAATCGTTTCGAAAATATTTCAGTTTAGATAACTCACTTGGTGTAATAATAATATACAGGGTGTCCCATTTAAAGTGACCCAGGCAATCATCTGCTAAATTACTGTCATTGTGGGAAAAAATGTTTCAAGTAAAACTTTGTTTTGTTTTGTTTCGAAGGTGACATCTTACGACGGCTACAAATTTTGTCGTGTGTCTGAGATTTCAAGGCGACTTTCGTCTTTTTTAAAGTGGAACTTCGTATTTTTATTCAGGCGAATGTGTAGTCCCTTCCATGACGAATTCATCGATCAAACTCATCTTCATTAAATTATTTCTTACCTTTGTTTTTCGAAATGATGATCTCACGCCATTGATTTTTACTCTGTTACTAGAAGAAAGTTGGACACATTGAATTTCACAGTACGAGTTTTGGAAGCTCGTGATTTAGAAAATCTTCGACTGCTTCGAAAAAATTATAAAGGAAACAGGAAACGTTTGTAATATTTATATAAATGTTCTCTGTTTGTAAACAAAAATAACGAGAATTTATATTATTCGTACAACTTCGATTTGTCGTTGAAATATTTTCAAGAAAGAAATCTTGGTATATCGAGGGAAGATAAATCTTGAACGGCAATTCAAATGACCTTGAATGGTCTTGGAATGCCAACACATTTAAATTAGGTTTAGGTTAGGTTTTGTCATGGAATGGATTTTGATCTGAATAAAAATATGTATTGTCATTTAAGAAAACGAAGATCATTCGCCTAAATAAGATTTATGGCCATTGTGAAATGTCCCCATCGAAATAAAATGAATTGAAATATTTTTTTCTGTAACGAATCGTTTAGGAGATAATTGTGTGACTTCAAATCAGACACCCGGTATATATATATATATATATATATATATATATATAAAACAAATATTATTCTGTGTTATATATATGATATTATACATTACACATTACACATTACACATTATATATTATATACAAGGGGGTTTCATTTGAAGTCATCCACGATTCTACATATTTTTGCTTTTGAAATATCTTCATTAATGTCCAGGCATTAATTAAAACTCAAGTATACTCGATGAATGTTCAAACTCGAAAGAGAAACAGTTTTATTCCTTCTTTTCGACATGTAGAAATCATCTCCTCCAGTCAGTTGAGAATGTAACAACATATACAGGGTGTCCCGAATTTAAATGTCAAAACATTGGCGATAAACGAGGGAAAAAAGATATCCTTTGCAGGTTTGCTCGTATTTGCTTCGTTTTGAAGAAAATCGCGAATGAAGAAACGAAAGTTCTCCGCTAACCAGCGGATATAATAACCGATTTATACTGTGATTTTTACTACATAAAACAATTGTGCATATTATATCATTATGTAATAACATTATGTATAGACAGCATATAGCATAAATTGTTAGTAAATGTTCTTGCCGATCTACGCGATAACGATAAAAGAGAAAAAGGGGGAAAAGAAAAGGGAGGTGAGGAACAGTAATAATAGCGTTATCTGCGAATTAATCGTCCTCCGAGTACTTCCTCATCAATCTCCTTATAAATTCTTCGTTGTTCGCGCATCGATTCTTCGCTTCGATCCTGCGCGAGTCATTAACAGAGGCGGCGTTTCTTCCGGCCTCTGTTGGAAATGGTTAGAAACCCCGCCGCGACGCGTAATCATTATTATTACACACACACACACATACACACGCACGCGGAGCGGATGGCCGGTCTAACGAGCGCCGCCGCGAAACGAACGGCACGCGATACGTTAATTAATTCACGATCCGTCGGCTCCGATCCTCGCGTTTGCCGCATTTATCGCGGCGAGGATCGCGTGAAACGCCGGCCTTTTTGCCGTCACGGTGTTGGCCCCGCACGACCCGGAAAAAAACTCGCCCGCGATAAGGCACCCCCCTTTGGCTGTTTCTTTCTCGGAAGAGTAGGAGGAGAGGGACAAGTTTCAGCTTCAGGTTTGCGCTTCCGCTCCTTTCGAGTCCAATTCATTAAACGATCGCGACGAATCGCTTTTCTTTCCCCTGGTTTTCTTTGTTTGTTTGTTTGTTCCCTCGCCGTGTAATGCACGCTACTCTCGCGCCCATCACGTAACACTCGCGATGAACACACGATCGTTACGTTACCCCCCGGTGTCGTTTGTGAAATTTTATCGACACGTTTCGCGCGTCTCGCTCTCTCGCGAATATGTTTGACGCACGCGCGAACTGTTAGCGGAGGATTAGCCCTTGATCCGTGAGAACGATCCCCCACCCCTCCTCCTCCTCTCGATACGGATAATTTTTTCGATAACTTATCTAAATAAGCCGGAGAAAGGTCAATCCTTTGATCGTCCTATAAAGGATATTTCGTGCCTGATCAGCTATTCGCACGACCGTATACGAACGCGGCGCGTTCTGAGAATGATGCGCGTCTACGTTGACGATGCGTGTCTCTTTTCGGTTACTCATCCAAAGAAGACTAGCTTTTAACCTCTTTCTCAGCACGCGCCAATCCCTATACCTTAAGTAAAAGCGAAATTAATTTCGATTTCTTAACAGTGGCATATATATAGAATCGTTTTCTATCATTGAAAAACATCGTGGAAGATATATATATTCTCCCTTGATTTTGGATTTATTCGAAAAAGAAAGGCAAGAAAACTGTAAAATTCCACTCTGCCCAACTATTTACTTCGAAGCATACCACACCATAAGTAAATATTTGTTTCGTCGTGTATAATATATATGTGTATCTTTTAGACTATAAATTTGTAACATTTCAAATTTAACAAACGTGCATATAACTTTTTTTTAATATTTAGCATTTGATCTATTGTGTGGCAACCCTAGTGAAAATCAAGCGTTTTTTTTTTTCTTTTGTGCAAATTATATCCTAATCGATTGTGGCTCGCCAATTATGTAAGTAGAAAATATTTAAATTATTTATTTATTAGTAAAAGTTCATTTTTTTAAAAATTGAAAATACGCGGCAAGCTGATGCGCGGTTTTTAAAAAAATACGGATTCTGAAAAAAAACTTATTCGACGTCTTTCGAGGAGAACAAATTCAAACGCGAACGTGGGTGTTCATACATAGAGTTATTTAGAATTATTAGAGTTATTAGAATTATTGAAAGCAGAGCTGGGGCTAACTGGCGGCCCTTGCCCCTATTTTCCTGATTGTCCCACTCTCTCATGAAATTTCAATGTAGTGGGGAGATCGATGCAGTGGAGGGGGTAGCGCTAGCGCCATCACGAAAGTGGGGGGGGGAGGCAAGGTCCACGTGCCGCCAATTAGCCCCGGCTCTGAACACATAATAATAACACATAATAACAAATGAACGCATAATAATAAATTGAAAATTTGTCGAAAATCCTCGTAAAAGAAAGTCTACGACAAAGTCTGTTATACTTGGTCTCGTATTAAAGCGTTCGGCTTTCACTTCGACCGTCCCGAGTTCGTTTTCTTTTTTTTTTTCTCTCTCTCTCTACGTTCTGTAACGCGTAGGAAAGTAAGAGCACTCGAATTTTTATTCTCGAAAATTGTGAAAATTCAAACGTTCTCTGGAACTCTTAAGAAATTTCCTCTTCGTGACTTGATCCACCGTGGTGTGTCATGAAAATTTAAATTTTCTCTTTACAACTCCCTAGACCATGCTGTGATTTTTTTTTTGTCTTCTTCTAACTTTATTGGGGTTAAATGACGAAATAACAAGGATTTTTGTCGTTTAACTCTAACGTTTAAAGTTCAATAAAACGACGGAGAAAAGTCGTACAACAAGTTTCAAGGGGGTCGATCTTCAAGTACCACTTGAAGTGTAATTTTTACAATTCCTTTTAGAATTGAAAAGAAAACACTTTTGCTACGTGATGTTGAAATACCTTGGAGAGGAAAAACGAATTCAAGATAAAAGTAATCAAAATAAAAGTCTTACGCCTTGAGATGTGACCAAGTATATTGTTACGTGATTTTACAAAGTTTCGAACAGTTCGAAGTATCGATAATTTTTTTTTTCGTTTGAATTAATTGCGGTGCAGCTTGTATCTGCGAGAATAATGACGATAACACGATGATAGAATTTTCTCGGCAACACATCCTGCGAAACATTTTTAAAAAATTGTTTACAAAATAATTTCGAATATTTAAACCAGCGTCGAATTGTACCACGATTGCGAGAATCTAATATATCGTAATTATTTCTCACTGTATTGTTTCGTTTTCTTTTTTCACGATTATCATTCTTGAAAAAAATCACCATTATCTCGACGATGGACTTTGCTAGTCCAATTGAAAAAAAGAAGAGAAATGCATGGTATGTAATTTAGTTACAATTTTCGCTCACGATTTTCGAGAAAAGAAAATTTAAATCTTTTAATTTTCCTTAATGGACGTAGAGGTATGTTGTCAAGGTACCACTGTTGCCAAGAGTATCTGCTCACGATCAGCATTGGCTCACAGAGAGGAGTGTCATGATTGAGACTTCGATGTAGTATGTATCATGTCTGCAGTACGTCTCGCAGTGGCTTTGTCAACGTCGAGTTCAATGGTGGCTCGAATTCGTTACACGTTATTGGGTATCCCGGTTCTGTCACCTGGCAGTCACCGATGTCGAAGCGATACATCGCGCCGATAACATCGTGTCACTATCTGTAACCGATGCCTCGAGGCCAGACCTTCAGGTCAAATCGATCGTAATCGCGTCCTAACAGTTAATAATTAATCATTTTATTTCGTTGTCGCTGCGACGTTCTCTCGAACTTGCATAACCTAAACCTAATCTAAACCTAACCTCTCTTGGCGAAAAATGGCGCGAAACGCTCGCCTCGACGAGCAACGAGTTCTTCTGAAAAACGAAGCGTTTGAAATATCAGGAGGAATAATCCAGGCTGGATCCGCGTGGTGAATGTCTCTGATCATTGAAAATAAAATAAATGCAACAATCGTCCTTCGTTCAGACCAATGGCTAACCTTCTCGATATTTATTTAACGAGTATGTCAAAAGATGGCTTCTTTTTTTTATAAAGGACGAGTATAATCATGTAGTAAATTATACAGTATATGCTTGTAATAAAAGAAAAAAAAATTGTATTTGTGTTTGCTGTTAGAGTAAAATTTAGGCAAAACACAAAACATATTCGTAGTTTTGAGCTGCGACGAGTACACACTGTGAACGCATTTGCTGTAACATCGAAGTAAAATTGTTCTTTAAGAATATTTTATTGCAAATACTTATTTTAAATACTTTATTAATACTATTCCATTGTGTTCCATTCCATAAGAAATTACGTATAATTATAATTGACGACAACACAACGTTTCAAAATACTTTGGAACGAAGAAAAAAAAAAGCAAAATTGTTGTCAATTTCTTACGAGACAGTTTCGATTTTGTATAAATTGAAGTGAATTGTAATAAAACGACAGAAATTTTCCAGTTGTTTCTTAAAAATCATATTTTACTGTAAATACTTATTCTAAAACAATGTGATTTCATTGTGTTCCATTCCATAAGAAATTACGTATAATTACGTATAATTTAAAACACTTTAGAAGAAGCGAAATTGTTGTTAACTTTAATCTCTCACGAAACAATACGATTTTGATAATGAAATATTTACGATAGAATACACGATTTCGTAAAGAAGCAAATTTTGTCGTCTCGTCACAATTTACTTCGATCTTACAGTTATACAATTTACTATACTCTCCTTACGGTATACTCGTCAGCGTTAAAAACGATCGAGCGCGCGTTCTCGATTTGAAACAAAACACTCGAAGGGTGTTGTTTCTTCAGCGTTCCCCGGTGGCGTTCCTTCGTTTCCGAGATCCAGTGGATTTTGAAGGATTTTCAACCGGCCGCGATTTTTTTTACTTTGTTTTCCAAAATTTCGACAACCTCTCGCCTCTGACAAACCATCCGCGAATCACGGCTCGAGAGCACTCAGGTTCGCAAACTTGCACGCGATACATTATTTCCGTACTCGGACGAATCATAAATATTTCAAGGCATCCCCCATTGTCGCGGCTGTGCGACAATAAGCACTGTACAACGTCCTCGAACGAACCCCCTCCCCCCAGTCTCGCACTCTCACTCGAGTTTCCCCTTTGACGAGTTTCCATTTCACGGTCAGATAGGGCCAGGGTTGCCAACCGTCCTTTTTTTTTTTTTTTTTTTTGGAAAGGGCAGTCCTTTAATCAGCTTTCCTGTCCGTGTCCTTTTTTGAGTTTAAAAAAAAAAAAGATCTCAAATGTCTTTTATTTGGGAATTAAAAATCTCTATTACAGAAGAACTCACTTTAACTTTGATCAAAAATTCTATACTTGGCAAATTGTCAATTCTAAGTCTGTTGAATAATTCATTTCCGACATACCCAGAAATTTGTTGGAGTTATTGAAGATATCGAATGTGAAAGAAAAGCTGGACTTGAATGTGTATGGCCTTTTTGATGAAGTAACATTAATTCAAAGAAACTTCGTAGTAACATTAATTCAAAGAAACTCTAGTTTAAAGTTCTGAGCATTTTGCAAGACATTTTCCAAAACGTCAAGTAGCAAATGGCACATGATCTTAAATGTATGAATATCTTTAAAATAGTTTTCGTACGTGTTTTCAATTTCTGCAACATCAGCATATTGTGAAGGAAAATTTTTAGCGTCGACTAAATGGAGAAATACGAACGAAATAGGTGTTCGGTTGAACTTATAAAAAAACGAATTATTTATATATTTTAATTTGAAAGAAAGTTGTTCAGAATTTGCCGAAAAAAGTGATGCACATTTTTCCTCAAGTTACTGCCAAAAATCAGAGCAATATAATTTAATTTAAATATAATTTTAAAAATTAAAAGTTTGCTTTAGCTTTAGTTTTAAAAGTTACAATTTTTTTTTCAAGTTTTTCCACATTTTTGAATTAACATTTCCTTTAATTGACTTCTAATGATTACTCGAATGATGCATCTTTTGTGTTTAACGAGTCGATATACCTAATTTATTATTACCTAAATTACTAAAGTAAAACTTTTTTCGATTGTTACTGAAGTTAATGAAGAAATTGTCCATTCACGTTGAATATTAATTCTAAAGTTGTACTCCAATAATTTACAACAATGATAAAAAAAGGAATTAACATAAATATATTTTGTAGTGTCATTTATTGCGACTCGACAGAGTTGACAACCCTAGGTTATTTTTAGGTTAGGTTACGCTTCCCAGGCCATAATCAGCCCTAAACTGGGCGTTTGTTAAGGATCTTAGGGTCATCAAGGGATGACTTAGGGTCATCATCAAGATCCCTAGACGAAGACGTCGGTTGCTTAAAAATAACCTATAATAACGCGACGCGATTCGCTGGAAGTCGAAGGTGCTCGCGTAGGACGAATTTTTATCGAGCGAGATAATTTTATACGTCGCGCTGACGTGGAGATGTCCGCGTTTTTTCGGATCTCGCGTTCGATGAGCATCTTCCGACTTCTTCGTTTCCTTTCTAGCATTTTCTTTATCTAAGGCGATGAAGCGGGTGCCTTTATCAGGAGGATGGATCGATGACGATCGAGCACATACACGTGCTTTTTGTCGTTCGTCGAGAGTTTCGGAAACGAGAAGCGACAAAAGGATAAATAAACCGCCTCATTTTCGTCGACAGCTACCTTCAGGTAGCTTTCAGTCTCTTAGGTTAACCTTGTGGTGCCGCTTTTACGAGCGTGCGTCTGCGTTGTGTCGCTAGAACGACGCGATGACGATTGTACTCGTTAAAGAATACGTGCAACCGCTGTAAGATTGAATTAAATTACAAGGAAATAACGCTAGTTTTCTTTTTTAAAAATCAATGACTGAAATCGTTTAACTTAATTAATATTAATTAATAATAAACGTGTTTGTAAATTGTAGACATTTTGGAGATATTCTTGGCTAGCTCTTTTTATGTCATTTAATTGATATTAATTAATTAATAATAAGTAATGATTAATTAATGACAATTGACATTAATAGTAAGAAAATATTTAGAAATGATGTAAAATGATGAAGTCAAGTCTGATCTCAAAATGTGTTAAAAAGTGTCTAAAATTATGTTTCTCCGCGAAGAAATTTAATTTTTAACGAATTGTAATTACTTTTCTCGGGCGACGACAAATAATCTCGAATAATAAATAACAACTGATAATAATTAATAATAATTGATATTAATAGCAAGAAAATATTTAGAAATGATCCAGTCAAGTTTGATCTCAAAGTGTTCTAAAGTGTCTAAAATTATGTTTCTCCGCGAAGAAATTTAATTTTTAACGAATTATAATTACTTTTTTCGAGTGATGATAAATAATCTCGGATAACAAATAATAACTGACGATAATTAATTATTAATAATTAACATTAATAGCAAGAAAATATTTAGATATAATGTAAAATGAATTAGTCATGTCTGATCTCAAAATGTGTTAAAAAGTGTGTAAAATCATGCTTCTCCGTGAAGAAATTTAATTTGAGCAATTGTAATTACTTTTCTCGAGTGACGACAAATAATCTCGAATAATAAATAACAACTGATAATAATTAATAATAATTGACATTAATAGCAAGAAAATATTTAGAAATGACGTAAAATGATGCAGTCAAGTCTGGACTCAAAGTGTTCTAAAATTATGTCTCTGTAAAGTCTTTAAAATTATGTTCCTCCGCGAAGAAATTTAATTCGAGTAATTGTAATTACATTTCTCGAGCGTTTACACCAAAAAAAAGAAAATTGCTATTTCTTCGTGATTGGTCACTCACAGCCAGGAGGCTGAAGCCACAGTTAATCAAAGAGTCGTGAGCGGTCCCCCGATTTATAGTAATTTATCTGGCCACGAGGTAACTCGAGAATCACCTGGTGTCAAATGGGGATTTTTCGGGTTGAAAGTTGCCACGTTTTCGGGTCGCGCGATCCTCGAGAGCAACTCGCCATGCTCTCTCAAGTGTGCCGGGTGATCTTTTAAGCGGAGAGAACAATTGATCGCGGAGAACAATCGCAACGACGCCGGAAGCCAAGTCGTTTTCTCGATTGTCGCGCGCGAAATTCCACGGAGCGTGTAGAGACGTTGTTGTCGGAGGCCTGTGAACTCCGGTTTCCCTTCCTCGATTAATCCGATCCTCCGCGCCCCGTCGGCAAGGCGGTGAAAAGTGGAATGAGATCGGCGCCGGAAAGCGGAGAGAAAGGAAAAATGAGATCGTTATTGACCCGTTCGAAGCCTCGTTTGAAGGCGAACGGATGGCAAACCGGATGCAATTCTCCGCGATATTGTCCCCCCCCTCCGTCTCGTGCTCCCGTTAAGAGATAACATTGATATCCACCCTCTTTGTGTCCACCCTCCGTTTCTCGTTTCACAAGCACGGTGCGAATGTTTCGAATGTTTCGACGCGCAGGAAAATTGGCGCGCCGTCGATTCTCTCACGATGAAATTCAAACGTTCGCTAAGGTATAATAAATTGCCCAACCCGCGGGGATGCGACTGTAGGAAGGCAATTTGATTTCCTGGGGGGGGGGAGGATTCGAGAATATCAACAATCTTTTTGCATTTCTGCAGTTGAGACAGTTGAAAATTAGAATTAGTTCTTCCTTTTATGCTCTTCGAAAGCTTGTGCTTAGACCTTGAAGCTAAAAATCCAATTTCCTCGAATAACAAGAATCATGTGTTATCTGGTATAAATGTATAAATTTCGACACGTTGTTTTTTTCTTCGTTGCCGGAAGGAAACGCCTTTTAGGCATCGATTGCTCCGCTCGATTAGTCTCGACACCGTTTTTATCACCGTTTTTCTAAGCGAACTTCATTCATCTTCGTCTGCAGCGACTCGTCGAAATCGAGGCGCGATCGCCGCCTTTTGTTCAAGGTGAAACGGAGTTTTTCGTCGAGAGAAGCGGACGTTTTTAGTCCCGCGCGAGTTCCCCGTGACGAAATACTCGATGAAAAATTGAGCGCTCGGTCTTAAATTGCTGTAACTTTGTACAAAAAAAAAAAAAAGAAAAGAAAAAAATTCGGGAAAGGTAACTTTGTGAAAAAAAAAAAAGAAAAATCCAGCTGGCCTCGTTTCGAAATATAAAGCCTCCCTCTTTGACAGCCTGCGAAAGTTAATTACTTTCGAAAATGTTTTTCCATCGGGTTATAATTGGCAGAGCAAAGATAATTTGGTTTTCGAAAATTGACAAAACGAGACAAACATTGAACAATTTTTTTTTTCAGTGTGATTCAATCAAGACCATGGGTCTTGAAGATTTATGTTTTCTCACTTTGCAACGACCTCTTAAAAGTTGCCACATGATTTTCTTTCTCAATTTTATTATATTAAATTTGAAGGTGAGTTTCTATTATAGTTTAGCAGCTTTCCCCAAGTTTCGCTTATAGGCATAAACAAATATCCAAGCAAATAGTAAAGATAATATAATAAGATAAGCAAATAGTAAAGATAATCTTTATGATATAAATTATATTGTGTTTGGTTTCATTTCGTCTGATAAATCATCACGGATGTAATGAAATATTTGAAATAATAAATGATATGTAATACCTTCGCCACATGAAAAAGAAATTTTTTAATATAAAGGTTTTTTTTTAAACATTTTTTAAAATTTTTTTAATATAAGATTTTTTTCTTTAAGTATTATACAAGAACTGTATAACTTCTTCGACTTTCCTCGGTTGATTTTTTACTTTAAAAACGAAACGAAGCATCTCAAGAAAAACAAAAATTGGGAACAAAAATTGGGAAAAGCTGCTAAACTAGGAATTGGTCAACTTCGAAAATTAGAGTTAAATGCCAAAAACGTTAGGATTTCTTAAATTTTTGTCGTTCAACTCTAACGTTTAAGATTCAATAAAAGGGCGGGGAAAAAATCGTATGGCAAGTTTTAAAGAGTTGATGTCTTCAATCTTCACGATTATGAAGTTATTAATGATAAAAGTTTAAGTTAGTAATGAAATATTATTAGTAAGTTAAGTTGGTAATGATAAAAATTTTCCAATGATTTTAGCATTTGAATTTCTACAGTTTTCGACAACGAAATCGTCCTTGTTAAAACGAAACGTTTTTGAAAAAAAAAAAAAACTCGTGGTTGGTAACGTACAGATTACACGCTTCAAAACGAGGCTGAATCGAATTATTGTACGATTTCGTTTCACAAAGCTTGAACAGTTTGAAACATCGATAATTTTTCATCGAGCGTGCAAATATTTTTGTCCACCTCTGTACGAGAACGATGCAAGTTTCACGCTCCCAAAATTAACCTTTTTGCAGACCATATTTATCTTTTTGCACTGTAAATTAACCCCTTTTGCAGATGAAATATTTACCTTTTTGCAAATCAAATTCACTATTTCACAGATGCAAACTCAAGCTGCATCTTGCGAATCAAAGATCTTTTCTACGAGTTTCGTTTCCCCAAGCAGTAGTAAAAGTAAAGTCCGATGTATAGTTATTATTGAAAATGAAAATGAAAATTTTATTGCACGTATGTGATAACAATTAAAGAAAAAAAAGAAATAAAATGAAATGACATGAAATTTAACGCTAAAAGTATATTTATATATTTACATATTGTTTAATCCTAATTATTTATATATCACGTTATTTAATACTTATAGTATATATCATTTAACATTACCAAAGTGGTCAAAAAATTTATAATTTTTGTTAGATATTTTATAGACGTAAAACAGCGTATCTTTGAAGATTTAAATAATTTTTCGTAAAATACTGTATACTCCATTGGATTATAAAGTTTCTCCATTTTTCTTTTTTTTTATTTCAATGTCTCTGATGAAAATTTTATATTTTAATCGGTAATGTTAATATTACAAGTATACATACATACATATATATATATATATACATATGATAATATTCATATAATAATATATTAATTATATATATATCATATATGTATAATAATATATTAATATATTAATAATAATTTATTAATTATATATATCATATATATGTAATATATTAATTATATATATATATCATATATATACTGATATATATATATCCATATAATAATATTCATATAATAATTATGACGATCTGTAGGAGCGATAGTTGTAACATAATGATTAATAACATCCATTAAATGTTCATCGTTTGAAGGATCACCGAAAATATTTCTCGCTATAGAACTTTCGAAGAAAAGAAAACTTCCCCAACGGGTTTTATTAATTTTAGAAATAACGAAGTGTACTGCTTCATTCGTGAGCCGGCCATTATTTGCGAGAAGTAACTGGATGCTTGATTTGCAATAAGGCGAATTTAATTTTGCAAAAGTGAGTGACGACCTCAGCGAAGTGAGTCGATTTGTTGCCAGCAGAACCTGTATTTGGTCTGTGTCTTGGTATTATACCACCGAGAGCCACCCCCCGCTTTATTTGACGTTGGTCGTCAGTTTCCCGGTGTCCTTCGAGGATTCATGCTAATACTAGCAACTAGCTTTGTTTTCCGCTCTTCGATCTTCTCGCCGCTTCCTTACCAGGATTCGCTCCCTTCCCCCTCCCCATCCCTCGTATAAATTACCACGATGAATATACAATTCCGCTTCACGGTCGTGATCCTTGCTTCGACGATCGTGTTTATCGTCTTTCTCGAATGAATTCGCTGGTCGTAAAGGGGCGAGTAAAACGTAACGCCGTCGTCTCCGCGCCAGTTGCGAGTTAAGAAAAATATCGCTCAGTCCGTTATTTACGATGCAGTTGCGTTATTTACGATGCTTGTGCCTCGAGATAGTCGATTTACCATGTTTCGTCGATTTTTCGGTTACTTTCCGTTTAGATCCCATGCTATTACGATTAACCTCTGCTACTACTTTGCACTCGAGTGTGACTCGACGTTATAGTTTTCATCGCGACTCTTGAGTCACACTCGATATTTTTAAATTGCCGAAAAATAAAGAAAAAAAAAATTATTGAAAAATAGTTTGAAGCGCAAACGGTTAATAGTTTTGCTTCTGAAGTGTGACTTACGATTTTCAATAATAGCGCAGCAACCGTGATTAACAAGAAAAGTGTCTAGAGTTGTAAGATGAGATTACAGAAGCAATATGTTTAATTTTAAGGTGTTACATTAACAAACAATTTTTGAACGATGTCGGAGTTAAATTTACAATGAAACGCTTTGTTCACAAATATTTTTAGCGTTGTTGCTTATGTTACAATAATGCTAAATAATGTTAGATATTAATGATTTATTGTGTAAAATTATACAATACTATACTTGAAATACTTATCATATAAATTGTATAATTCTGTACAATAATATTAGATACTGAATATAAATTATACTATACTATAGAATAATACTAAATAATAAATATAAATTGTACTAATATAGTATACTATACAATAATACTAAATACCAAATATAAATTGTATTATACTATACAATGATACTAAATAATAAATATAAATTGTATATATATACAATAATACTAAATATAAATTATCTATACTATACAATAATACTAAATATAAATTATAATATACTATGCAATGATGCTAAATGCTAAACATAAATTGTGTTATACTATACAATCTAAATACTAAATATAAATTATGCCATACTATACAATAATATTAAATACTAAATATAAATTATAGTATATATATACAATAATGTAAATACTAAACATAAATTGTATTATACTATAGAATAATACTAAATACTAAATATAAATTATGCTGTACTATACAATAATATTAAATACTAAATATAAATTACATATACTATGCAATAATGCTAAATACTAAACATGAATTGTGTTATATTATAGAATAATACTAAATCCTAAATATAAATTATGCTATACTATACAATAATATTAAATACTAAATATAAATTATAGTATACTATACAATAATGCTAAATACTAAACATAAATTGTATTATACTATAGAATAATACTAAATACTAAATATAAATATAAATTATGCTGTACTATACAATAATACTAAATACTAAATATAAATTATACTATATTGTACAACAGTAAGAAATACTAATATTTACTTCAACGTTACTCGATAACAAATTTTACAGCATTTTGTTTATCGAATTTAGTCGATCTTAACAGACAGTGGTAGAAAATGATCGTCGTGCGCCCCACGGTTATTAAGATGCCAATGCATGACTTTATAACAAATTTTTATTAAAAAAAATTCTTCGTTTTACAATGAAAGTCCCAAATGGCTTGAACAGAAAGTTCCACGCGGCACGGAACGAGTGTTAGCGATTCCTTCTTTACCGATTCTCCCGATTTCTTCTACGTTGGCGTTATCGAGGATTCCTACCCTCCCCCCTCCCGCCCCGGATTAATTTACTCCCCTCGTCCCCCGAAAAAGTACTTTCCCCCGAAAAGTAGGTAACTGGATTTCTCTCTAGACGAGAGAATTTATTTCGAGAATGAAGCTCTCCCGCATCGATCGGAATCGAGTCAAGTCGAGTCGCTTGCGAGCGCGGTGAGGCGATACTTTCCACCGACCACGTTCGGAAGGAACATCACACACAGCGAGGAAACAATGCGGCACGCGATGCAGCTCGTCGCTGTCGTTTTCGGTATTCGATTATCGTTCGTTCGAGTGAAATCACGGCGCGCAGCGTTTGATGCAACGCGTCGTCTGTCCTTGAACCGAGAGGCGTGCGAACCGAGGCAAAATTGTTTGTCCGTCAAATATTCGAAAGTTCATTTTCGTTTCTAAATTCGGAAGGACGAGACGAGACGTGTGCGTCGCGAGGAAAGAAGAAGAAAAAGAGGAGGAGGAGGAGGAGGAGGGAGAAGATTAGAGAAAGAGGGACGAGAGGGTTGATTGAAGGGTATAACGATAGGGGAGAGAGGAAAGGGTAACATTTACGCCCCATTTTCGGCAGAATCGTTCGTTCCTCGAAGGAACAATCGCTAGTGGCGCGTGTAGCGCGACGTGCAACGAGAAACGAGGGATGGTGCTTCAGTTGGGGGGCGAACCTTGGTGCAGGATGATATATCCGCAGCAGCGAGAGAGAGAGAGAGAGAGAGAGAGAGAGAGAGAGAGAGCCGCGTCGCGTCCTCCTCGTCGTCGTCGTTCTTCTCTCTTCCTTTGTTCCGCGTCTTTCGTTTCATCTTCCGTTTCTCATCTCGTCACCCTCTTTTCCATCGCGTTGGCGTTGGCGCCTTGCTCGCGACCGCGATTCTCTCTCTCTCTCTTTGTCTATCCGCGTTCCGCATGTGAGAGAACGAACAGTGTCGTGTTCTTCAGCCTGGTGACAGTGACTCGTTCCGCCTCGCTCTCGGTGGCAGTTCCAGCGCCGCCTGACCACGTTTCTTTTTTTCTCGAAAAAAACTTGGCCCGCGAACGTTTCTCTCCCGACGAATTAATCGGATTAGTGCGTAACAGTGGTGGTAGCACGATCGGGTGGTAGACCATCGAGTGTGAGCGATCGCGAATGAAGAGAACGAGACCGAACGTTGGCCGATCAGACCGCGGCGGATAATATTTTCCTCGCTAATTCCGATTGAATGACACTTGAATCGATCCGGGCTAACCGACTGCCAACTGCTCCTCCGGATCCCTTGAAATATCCCCCGAAGCCGCTTGTTAAATATCCCGGCCGCGTGACTACCTCTGGCTAACTATTATTGCAAAGGTGGAGGATAAAGAAGAAAGGAACAGAACGAGGTTCCCTCGCGTCGTTCGATCATTACAAAGCATTTTTTCCTCTTTCATACTGCACACGCCCGATCTTTGACGCGTCGTCGAGAAACCGAGCAAATCGCGTCTTTCATTCTTTTTAATTCGAGCATAACGCGATATATATATATATATGATATATGCAGGAGAGAACAGAGGAGAGATTTCACTTTTCATCGATTTCACCGCGCTGCTGTGAATAGCTGCTGAAATGAAAGAAAAGAAAAAAAAAAGAGAACTCGCCGTTGAAGAATGATACTCGAAAAACAGAGTAAACAGAGAGTGAACTTTTCACCGCGGACGGAGTAATGAGATATCCAATGGAAAAGCCGCGACTTTTATTCATATACTGGCGATCTCGCGTCTCGCGGTCGCAACTCGTCGTTGTCGTCGCGCTTTCTTCTTTTTTTTTTTTTTTTATATATTCTCCGCGATCGAGTTTCGAATTTCGCGATTTCTTACCTTGTTTAATGGTAACAATTTCGTTTTGCTGATGATCTCGGATGATCCCCGATCGTCGAGACCTTAAACCATGAGTCGGCATCGTGTCGTTGGAGGCGATTTCTGCCAGTTGAGATTTAATTGCATCCTCGGCCGACGAGCGAGATAATACGTGGCGTCGCATTAATCCGATCTTTTCCCCGGTGAATTAGAGGATGACGTGCGACCACATAGATTATCGCTAGTCGCGGAGGACTTTTAGCACTGCCTGAAGGTCTTGTCTTTCCCTCATTCTCGCCGGAAGCGTTCTCTTCCTCTCTGTATCTGTATTCGTTCCTCGAATGTGTGTGCTTCGCGTGCAAACCAAGGATCGTTGTACTATATTGTATTATAAAAAATTATATTTTCGAATAATTAATTTGAAAGAGGACTCAATAGTAAATTAATTAAATCATTTCAATTGAACGTACAAATCGCCCGTCAGTTTCGTAAAGGAATAAGTTGCAACTGGATAAGTGCTTTTAGATGAAAATTTTATAAAAAGTTATTTGTTTACATTAAACGGGATTAACAAAATTGAAAATTTTATTCAAACATTTGAATTTATATATATATAATATAAATTAAATAAAACTATATAATAATAAAAAATTTTAGTAAATATTTTAAATTAATTTATTTATTTATAGTTTATAGTAATGGAAATGAAATGATTTAAAATTAAATAAGTATAATTAATTAATACCGGATGATGGATTTACTCTCTCTCTCTCTCTTTCTCTCTCTCTTTTTGACCGGGCAAGAGTTTCGACGCAGTCCTGTTAAACGATCTTAGCTGTTGCCGTTTAATTAGTTTCGAGGTTAACTGGTCGAAAATGGCGACAGTTTTCTCTCCGTAGAG
The DNA here is from genome assembly GCA_032399595.1 of Tetragonula carbonaria. NCBI lineage: Eukaryota > Metazoa > Arthropoda > Insecta > Hymenoptera > Apidae > Tetragonula > Tetragonula carbonaria. Next base: position 1,452,047 of record JAUCRC010000001.1, read on the forward strand.
AATCTATTTCACTGTTTCTTATTTTAGAGCGGTTTGCTGCCCAAGGGGGTTGCAACCATTCAGTTGCCTCGAGTGTAATCGGGACGCACAATTGAAAGAATAGAAGAAAGGAGAGACGATGAGAAAATTTTGAACGAGTGTCGTGCAAACGTGAGAATGAGTAGTGATCAGGTATTTTGTTTTTCGAATTAACAAGCCGAGTGCAAGTTGTCACCGTGGTCGAATAATTTCGAATTCAAAATTTTGCAAGTTAAAAGTTCATCTCGCGGGCGATTCAAAAGTGAAACGATGCCACTTTGTTATTTCTACCGCCATAATCTCCAATGGTGAACCCCGTTGAAGAGATTTCTTCAAAAATTAAACCACGAACATTTGCTGGACCTTTTTTTCAATAGACTGTGGATTTTTATGTAAGATCATATACTTTTGGAAATGTAATTAAAAATACCGAATCTCGATATTGAATATTGTTTCTCTGTACCCGAGTATCATAAAAAGCACTGTGCTTCGAATATTTTTATTACACTTCTTCGTATTACGTGCATTCTGCGCGATTCCGTATCCATAAATACGTAAAAATTCACAGTCCAGTTTATTAATATAATTCTGTTGCAATTATCTCGTACAGATTGCCATAATTATACGAGTATGTATAAGAAACTAATTCCGCGCAGCGACAGGCGAACGTAGATCACAAATTCTAAACGTAGGTTACAAATGAATTTACATTTACATACTTTTAAATACTTTCAGTATTAAACGAGTATTTCTAAATATTTCATGTTAATTCTTTTGTTCAAGTGTATGGTTATTACGTGCGTGCAACAAGATTTTCATTTCGAAAATAATAGCTTTACACTCGCGGGAGGTTTTTTTATTTTTATTTTCGATGACTTTCGAAGGGGGCAGATTCGTAACAAAAACTTGAGAAGGTGAATATAATTCGCAGAAGGGTTAATTTATAGTGGAAAAGCCTGTATTAATTTTAACCTTTCAACTGGAGGACGCAGACGTAGAAATATCGATACAAAAACTTGACTTACAGAAGGGGTGAAAGAAGATGAACATAATACAGAAGAGTTAATTTATAGTAGGCAAAAACCTGTATTAATTTTAACCTTCGATTTTAACATTTCAACTGGAGGTCGCGGATATAGAAATATCGATACAAAAACTTGACTTGCAGAATGGTAAATTTGATCCGCAGAAGGGGTGAAAGAAGATGAATATAATACAGAAGGGTTAATTTATAGTGAAAAACCTGTATTAATTTTAACATTTCAACTGGAGAACGCGGATATAGAAATATCGATACAAAAACTTGACTTGCAGAATGGTAAATTTGATCCGCAGAAGGGGTGAAAGAAGATGAATATAATACAGAAGGGTTAATTTATAATGCAAAAACCTGTATTAATTTTAACATTTCAACTGGAGAACGCGGATATAGAAATATTGATACAAAAACTTGACTTGCAGAATGGTGAATTTGATCCGCAGAAGGGGTGAAAGAAGATGAACATAATACAGAAGAGTTAATTTATAGTGCAAAAACCTGTATTAATTTTAACCTTCGATTTTAACTTTTTCAACTGAAAGACGCGGATATAGAAATATCGATACAAAAACTTGACTTGCAGAATGGTGAATTTGATCCGCAGAAGGGGTGAAAGAAGATGAACATAATACAGAAGAGTTAATTTATAGTGCAAAAACCTGTATTAATTTTAACCTTCGATTTTAACTTTTTCAACTGAAAGACGCGGATATAGAAATATCGATACAAAAACTTGACTTGCAAAATGGTAAATTTGATCCGCAGAAGGGGTGAAAGAAGATGAACATAATACAGAAGGGTTAATTTATAGTAGCAAAAACGTGTATTAATTTTAACCTTTGATTTTAACATTTCTACTGGAGAACGCGGATACAGAAATATCGATACAAAAACTTGACTTGCAAAATGATAAATTTGATCCACAGAAGGGGTGAAAGAAGATGAATATAATACAGAAGGGTTAATTTATAGTGCAAAAACCTGTATTAATTTTAACATTTCAACTGGAGAACGCGGATACAGAAATATCGATACAAAAACTTGACTTGCAAAATGATAAATTTGATCCGCAGAAGGGGTGAAAGAAGATGAATATAATACAGAAGGGTTAATTTATAGTGCAAAAACCTGTATTAATTTTAACATTTCAACTGGAGGACGCGGATATAGAAATATCGATACGCAAAAAAATTAACGAAAATTTCGTCGTTCGTTTTTTACTCAGAGAAGACAGATCATCGAGGAGAGGAGGGGCTGAACAATTTTTTGTATCTTTACGAAGGAGGTGGAACCACTGTTTCAGAGGCTCATTGTCGTTCGAACCAGGGTGTCGTCGTATTTGGTTAGGGTGAAATCGCGTGGCCAAACGAGGCGGAAGATGATTACATCTTACGAGCGAGTGCAGCGGAAATGTGCGCCCGTGCATTAATTCGCGCACGCGCGCCCGTCAATGGGACCGGCCACGCGTGCAGCACGCTTTAGCCTTCTGTTCCGTTCCGTTGTGAAGGAGTTAATTCGCGAAAATTCGTCAAAATTCAGGGTGTCGTTCGCGCAGCCCGAAAATACTCTCGCTCGTTTTATTTGTTTACGCAACTTTCCGCTTCCAATCGGCGGAGACGACTTTGGCACAGTTTCCAGACCGGATCGCGAGAGTTACACGAGAACGAAACTTCCTCGCAGCTGGATATAATAAAACCGTAGAGGCGGTGGAAAAGTTTCGGGACAAACGGGTGGCGTCGAGCAGCTTTCGACGATGAGGAATGGGAAGAACGGAAATCACTCGTCGTCGTTGTCGAATACTTCTCTGGGGTTCTCGTACGCGATAACGAGGAACGCATCGATCGCCAGAAACCGTTTCGAGTGTTGCCGAGGCTCGAGTCCGAATTTTTCAACTCACTCCCATTAATACTGACTGAACGAGTACGTAAACATTGCTATTGTTACATAATTTCGAAATTTTGAAGAAAGAAATCGAAAGGACAAAGCGCACAGATTTCTGGGCTCTCGAATTTTAATTACTCGGAGCCCTTTAATTGCATTCGTTTTATATCCGAAATTTTTGTCTTTTAATTAAGATACTTTTCTTCTCGAGACTGCTATGAATGATGTCATAGCACGCGAAAATATTGAGAAATTTCTTTTTCACGACTGAGAGATGAGTTTGAAGATTGAAGTCTCCACTCTGCAATGACACTCGAAAACTTTGGAATATCAATCTTACGCGATACAATAATTCAGATGAGAAATCCCGATATTTTCGTCGTTATATTCAGAGTTCAATAAAATGGCGAAAAAAATATCGGACAACAGGTTTCGTGGGATCATTGTAAAGGAGAGGCTTCAAAGACAGATCCATGTGTTGACTGAGGTCGTCGAGAAATTTTGTCAATATTTTTTACACACTGTGTGACGATTTATATCCTGAAATTTCTGAAGAACAGCTGTGTTTTCATTTTGCCATCTATCACACGGTGTAATCTTTATATAAAATAAAATATTATATAAGTTTACTAATAATTTCTTTATAATTTTATGTAAATTATAAAGAATAAAATAAAAATTATACAGTTTGAAAGTAAAGGCTTCTAAATGAGTCCAAGTTATTGTCGACGAGTCAAATTTCTTTTTACAAAATTTTCGGTCGTCGAAAAATTTTTTCAATATTTTTTACACACTGTGTGACGGTTTATATCCTGAAATTTCTGAAGAACAGCTGTGTTTTCAATTTTGCCATCTATCACACGGTGTAATCTTTATTTAAAATAAAATAAATTGTATAAGTTTATTAATAATTTCTTTGTAATTCAATTCTTTATAATTTTATAATGTAAATTATAAAGAATAAAATAGAAATTACACAGTTTGAAAGTAAAGAATTTTAAATGAGTCCAAGTTATTGTCAAATTTCTTTTTACAAAATTATAACAATATCTCAATATTTGTGGGAGCATGTCGAAAATTAGCCGATTAAAATGATCGTAAAATTTCTGGGATAAAAGACAACACTTGTCACAAAATTTTTTTATGAAAAAGAAAAAACTCAATAGCAGCAACGTATTTATTAATTACGTCGGGAAGATTATTCTCGAAATAAAAAGAAATTGTTTTTTTTTTTTTTTAAACGAGCTACGCGATTGAAAGATTAAACGTTTCGGTTTAACAAATAAGAATTATACAAGCGATCGAGAAATTGTTTTCATTGCCGACAATCGTTATCATAATTTAATTTTCGATTGTTCGTATAATATTTATCGACGAGGGAAACCAGCTGCATTCCAGTCGTTCGTAATAGTGGAAAGTGTGAAGTATCGTTTTAAATTCGACTGAAACAATCGTCCGCAATCGCATGAAAAAAAAAAAAAGAAAGAAACCCTAGAGTTACTTTCGCTGAAATTTTGCTGAAATAAATTTCCCTCGCCGATAATTATTATCGGCAACCGAGATGAAGGGAGAAACTACAATATTACAATTGATCGATATATATACATATATATATATATATATATATATATATATATATACATTTCTGTCGTCGACAATCGGTAATCAACGATGGAATGATTCGTTTCGAAACGTGTGCGAATCGTTACTCGCAATCGAGGACACGTTTCGCTTCGAGACAAAAGAGTAATCCTCGCCCGTGTGACATTTTTCGTTCACGTGTTATTAATAGTTATGGTCTCTTAAAAAACCAGCGACGAATTCGTTTCCCTGCCACATCGTACTTAGCCCAATTTCTTTCGGGCACGCGTTCGCGGTGACGGAGTTCGCAGTTTTTCGGATACGAGACCAGTCTCTCTGTTGCTACTTGATAATAACGGGGGATCCTCGCGATCGTTTCAGCGTTATTTACGCAGCCGGTTGCTTGCCAAAACGGGAGATTGCCAACTACGTTTCGGTCGATTACTACGTTTCTATCCCCCGAGACTAGTATAATACCGAAATGAACGATTGCATGGTCGCATTTTGAAGATCTCGTCCCCGATCTCATTGGATCTCGTTCGCATATTTCGTTCGACAGAGAGAGAGAGAGAGAGAGAGAGAGAGAGAGAGAGAACACGTCTTCTACGCATGCTTTTACGCTGAAACTGGGACAAAGAAACAATTTTGATTTATTATAAGCTGCCTCGGTCGCACTTTTCGCGCGAGGAAATAGTCACTCGAAGTTATCAGTGAATAAGGTAAATTAAATCTAATCCCGGCAACTCGAGGCAACTTCGACTCCACTGATTGCGAGCCGAGGTGATCGCCGATTTCTTTCGAGCTGGCGCGAGATTTCACGGCAGCGCAACAATTGTGCCGTTTGTTTCGAAAGCTAGCCGACACTTTGTATTTTCTTATCTATCGTGTACAGAATGGAAAGGAAAGTTTTCCCCGTGACTATACATTGAGATGAATTCTATTCGATGGAAATACACGTGACAAAAATTGCCGCAAAATTGAATTTCGTGGTGAGAAAAAAAATTTCTTTTCTTTCTTTTGGGATTGCATTCTACTGATTACGAAGGTAAAATTTTCCTCAGAGATCATTGGTCGCAGCCTGATAGTTCTCTTGAAAAATGCCGGAAAAGTTTCTTCATCTTAAGTGCTAACAGCGACTTTATGATTCTGGACGCGTGGACATTTATATCACGCGATGATGTTTATTATTTCAAATAATGTTAACAGTTATAGTTTTATCATTTGATTATGATGCTACAACTACGACGAACCTAATACGAAAATTACATGATACACACGTCCAGAACCATAAAGTCGCTATTAGAACGCGCGCACCCGCAGTGTTAAATGATTACAAGCTTCTTCTCCATTTCTTCAGAAGAACTATTCGGCTGCGATTGGTAGCTCTTTGGAGAAATTTCACCCTCACGACAAGTCGAATACAATGCAAAAGGAGAAGAAGAATTTCGTCCTTGAAATCCAAGGTCAAGGTCAATTTTGCGGTCAGGTCTGCTTCCCGTCGAGTCGAAAGTGCGGAATTCAAACTTTTCTTTCCACCGGCTGTACAACAGCGGCGTTGCAAACGAAACGAGAGGCGTTGTTACCACCGCTCAGATCTTTAATCAACCGCGGAACGTTCGTATTTTTCCGCGAACACGCTAAGAAAGCCTCGTCGATAAGGATGGCGTGTAAGGCCGCCACAATTTCTCGCGTGGTACGGAGCTCGTTGAAAGAAAAAAAAAAGGATCCGTTCGATTTTTCAGTAATTCGGTTCAGCTCTCGGTCCCCTCGAGGAGATTTTCTCGGTTTCTAACCCCCTGTCCTCCCCCCCCCCGTTTTTTTTACGTGGAGGAAATCTTCATAAGACACCCGAGTCTTTTAAGGGAAGACCCCCAAGTAGTGTCGGATTTTTACCGACTAAAACCTCCACGATGGCCGTCCTCCGCACGTTGGGAGACCTTTTTATACACGCAGAGCTCTCCCGTGCTGTTGTCCTAAAGGACAATGTCTTTTTTTCTTCCCGCCCAAACAGGGCCTCGAACCCTGGACTCTCAGATTAAGAGTCTGAGCTATCCCCACCTTCTTTAAAAATTAACATTCTTTTCTTTTCCTACGTGGAGGAAATTTTCACAAGACACCTGAGTCTTTTAAGGTGTCGGTTTCTAACTCCTCTATCGCGAGTTATCGCGACAAACTCGGGATGACGCGATGATCGCTCGACTTTCACCGCGTCAAACCGTGGCGCGGTGAAATTGCCGGTCGTGATTCGTTACGCGTCGCTGGCGTGCGCGATCGCGCGACTAATAATTGAGGCCTTGATACCACATCGTGAGGCCAGGAATTGCCTGCATTTTTCGCAGAAGGTGGAGGAAACCTACGTTTCTACTCTCTTTCTCTCTCTACCTTCTTCTTCGTCCCTTTCAGCTCCCTCCCTCCTTCATTTTTGTTCGTTCGTTCGTACGGAAAATCGAGCAAAAAAATCGAGCAACACACGAGTAACGTCCAATTGGGATAGCAGGGGGATGAAAGATAAAGTTCAGCTGGTTTATGGATAAACCGCGGAGGCGATGGAAGTTTCGCTTCGTGGAAGGAAGCGGCCGCCGGGAGGCGGAGCCAAGCGAGGAGAAGCACGTGGCGCGCGTGGTACGCTGCCTGGAGGAACTCGGCGTGCCGCAGTTACCTTTCGACCTGTCAACAATAGACGTAGCCGCGCGTCGCACGCGCCACCTCGGCTCGCTTCCCTCTCGGCTTTACCTACCCCTCGAATATTCGTCGCGTTAACGAGACAAAGTGACAAAGTTCTCTCTCTCTCTCTCTCTCTCTCTCTCTATCTCTATCTCTATCTCTATCTCTCTCTCTGTCCTTCCTTTCTTCTCTTCTCTTCTCTTTCCGCGAATTTCGAAAGCTTCGAAGAATCGAGAACGAGAGAGACTCGCGTTCGCGGCGGTGGTGCCGTTTTCCTTCGTTCTTCATTCTTTCTTCCTTTCTTCCTTGAAAATGATACGTCGAAAATTGGTGCGTTAAGTGAATAAATGAAGTTTCGGGCGGGATGACGATGACTGATCATCGGCGGATTCGTTGCAAGTTCGAGTGAACGCGAACGTTCGGTTCGAGGGCTGTGCCTCGATTCAGTGGCCTTGGGATATCAGCGATATCACGGCCACTTAGTTTAGCGCCAACGCTTTATTTTAGCGAGATCCGCTCGTCCCCCCGTTTGCAAGTGTCCGGTAGAAAGAACGAAGGCAAACACAAAAAGGTTTCCGCGACCGTGGAAACCGGTTACGAGTTCTTCTTCCAACGAAACGACAGGTTCTCGTATATGCGAGAAGTATTGCTCGCCAGTCAGCGGCGACACGACGAAACCGTGCGCTCGAGAGCCGCACACGGAGTATCGATTACCATATCTGGACTAGCTGGAACGATAATAGCGGCATAAATATTACTCGAACATTGCGGACCGTCACGCTTTTCATTCGCGATCACGCGGTCCAGTTGGGTTCTCTACGAGAAAATTTCCTAAAAATTTCCGCTCCATCTCGTGAAACGAAAACTCTCGTGTCGAAAACGGACTCGCGATCGTATCGCGAGATCGAACGAACACTCGTGTCCAGTGAGTAGAAGTGGAGTGTTTTCCTTTTTTTTTTTTTTCCGTTTTAGCCAAAATTGTGGCTCGATTGTTGTCGCGATCGAGTTGTTTCGTCGGTGAGAATGCATTGACTTTGAATTATATCGCGCGGAGTTTCACCCCTTTAGCCCCCGCCCCCCCTCTCCCTCCTGGTGCGATTGTTAGGCGCAGGTGACTGGTGTTTCCGACGAAATCGTCGGCCCGTTAATTACGTTCTTGGCCGCGTTAACGAGGTCGCGGCTCTCGAGTGGTCTCCTCTAGTCAAAGCCTCTCCGTTATTCCTCTCACCCGCGATATTTCCGTATTTGCCCGCGACGATTCGCGCGATCAGGCACGTTCCACAACTGCGTCAACCAGAGTTTCAACCGGCCCACCAGATTCCTCAGCGTAGAATCATAGTCGAAGAGATATCGCGATCGTGAGACGAGAGTGTTCGTTAAGCTTCGAAACGGGAGAGACGCGATCGCGGATAATAAGGATTAGCCTCACTCTTGTGACTTTCTCGCCGTGATTGTGAAACATTTCTTTCTCGTCAGCTCGTCAACGCGAGTCCAGATACGTATACAACGAAACTGAAGGCATAATGATTGAAAAATTGTCGATAATTTCAACTGTCATGCAATCTGCTCGCGAAAGAAAATCATACGAAAATCTACTATCTGCTCCCGGTTTTCAAAGTGTGAAGCTTTCGTCGAGTTTGTTTGTTTTCTTTCTTTTTCTTCTTCTTCTTAAGGATATTTTTGCATCGTACAGCGAGAACGAGAAAGCAAGTGTAGTTTTATCCTCAGAAATTGTGAAATTTCAAGTATCGATAAAAATCGAGAATCCCTTAAAACCTGCCGCATGAGTTTTCTCTCTTTTTTCCAAAACTTATCGAGCATTAAGTTTCAGAATTTGCTTTCGTTTTATCCTAATGTTCGAAGTTGAATATTCATCGTTTCATCCTAATGTACGAAATGATGGGAAATAATCGCGTACAGGTTTCAAGGGATTGTTGTAAATGGGAAACTCTAATCTTCAAGACCGCGATGGATCACGATCGTAAATAAAAGTCTTCAGTGTTTTTTTTACATATCATAAATTTCTACAATTCTTTTTTTGTTCAAAGGAAAAGAACGCTTTTCCATTACGTCGTGTTGAAATATCCACGAAAAAAAAGAAAAGAAAAAGAAAGCGAAAAACAAATCGAGGAAAATGAAAACAGAACAGCTTTACATTTTAAAGCGAGACTAATTGTAAGTAGATTGTCGCGTGATTTTTTTCTTTTTTTAGCCACAACAGTTCAAAGTATCGACAATTTCTCGTTCGAATTAATTCTGCTGCGAAACTGGTTGCGAAACGAGAACAATTTACATCCGCCAGAATAGCGACGTTAACGAGGTTATAAAATTTTTCTCTTTTTTCTTTTCTCTATTTTTTTTTTTTTTTTTTTTTTTTGCAAAGCACCGGAACACAACGTATTTCGGATTTCGTTATCAATGTTGAAACTCCATACGTGCGGTCTGTTCTGCTAATCACTGTAATAGCAACCGATAGCAGAGAGAGACAATGGCAGCTGTTTTTTCCAATATGCACTTTGTCTCCTCGTTTCCTGCTCGATCGCAAAAGAAAAAAAAGAAAAAACAAAGAAAGAAAAAATATCGCAGAAGAAAAGGGGCGAATTTAGCGAATAGGCAATCGCCGAAGGTCGACTCGCGATGTGAAAACGTGGACTGACCGCTTCGCTTCGTCGAACCCTAGGGTAGGAGGGGGGAAGAGGGACGGTCGCGTGACTGAAATCGATGGGCAAAAAGTCGCGTTCATCACGAATCGTGATTTCGTTGGGCGCAATCGAGGCTGTAGCTGCAGCGCGCCGCAATTCGTAAACCTAACCTAAACGCTGAGTTCCGCGAATTCGCGGCGTCCATCTGCTTCGAAGCTTTGATGTGTCGCAAAATCGCTACCATTGAAAACCTCTTAACCACTTCAGGGACGAAGAATTCTTAATTTTATGACAAAGAAATTTAATTTAATTTTACTTTGGGGCAAATAACGCGTGAAAAAAAATCAAGTTCGCATTTCAGAATTTAAAAAAAAAAAAAGAAAAAACTATTCTTGTAGCTTTTCTATAGGGCGTGAATTAACTGTCCACATACGTGGCGCGAAAAGGTTGATCGTTTGATTTTTATCGACGTTGGAGCAATTATTGTTAGATTGGCAAAAAAGTAACTGCGAATGAAAGGCGAATTTTTCGTAAGGAACAGAAGCCTTCATCAGGCAGTATATTGTGCAATTTGTTCGGAAAAGCTCTTACCTTTTTTCGACGAGAAAAAACAGTTCCAAGAACGATTCCGAGGTGCTCGTAAGCGGTGAACTTTAGCAAATCAATTCCGAAAGAAATCGAAGGCTTCTTCACCGTGCACGTTAGATAAATTTCTACGAGAATGTCTCTTCGATTTTCTACTTCGAAATCGACGCCGAATACAAATAATTTTTAACGAGATTGCGTATTTTCTTTCTCTAGACCAAGCTTCAACGCTCAAACGTATATCGGATTACACAATGAATCTGCGGTTTAGAATGAAGTTGGTTACATTTTAAAATATACGCGTGTGTCCATCTATCGAAGAAAGGCGCAATTACTTTTTGGCTAACCTAATATGTACGTTTGCATTCGATAATTATTTCGATAGGTGCTTCGCATTGACGAGATATATCTCGTAGCGTGTGCCGTGTTTTGACGATAATATTTCACGTAGTGTGTCGTGACGAGAATATTTAACGTTTCAACTGGGGAGATTAACATACTATAAAGCGGATTTCGCGACAAACGCGTTACGACGAGTTGACTCGCGGTAAATACGAAAAGATAGAATCTACGATTTACGCTAGATCTACCAGCGAGCGAAGTGTAAAATTTGTAGCAGAGAAATAACAGTGAAAGGAATAGGGAAAAATTTTACGATACAATAGAGAGCACAAGCTTCTGTTTATATATATCTCTCACTAAAACTCATTCCGAATCTCCGAGGATACACTGTTATATAAATATGTAAAATCGCCATGAAAGATTCTGTTTGTCGTTTTCATAATTTTGATATTTTTAGTGTTAGACATCAACAACCACGGCTCTTTACGAAGTCCCTTTCGGCCAAATGTAATTTTCACTTGCGAGTTACGCTGCTCTTGGATTCCGCGTTTGCCATGCAATCTGGGAAATGCCTCTCAATGAACCGTGTCGGATCCGGAGTAATTGATCGTCGGTTAGATGACGTTGTCGACGTTCGTGAATTGCATAATACACGTATCGCGCAGTAATTTGCATAACGCATTCTACTACAAAGTTTAGTTCTGTCTAAAAACATCGGAGTGTACCGTGTTGACAGCAATGAGAAAAGAAACGAAGCATCAGGCTTAACCTTTGTCCACTGACAATTGATTCGCGGACCATAACGAGTGACCAAACCGTGTACAATAATCCGTCGCTTTTTCTTTCACTGGATAGAATTACTAAGAAGTAATAAATTTATTATTTGTTTTGCCTTTTGCGTTACATTTGAATATAGTTGAAACTAAGAAAATATTGGAATTTATTTTGTCGTGTAAAATCCTAACCTACTTCGAATCAAGGTTTTAATCCCTTGCCGCTGGCAACAGGTTCGCGGACCATAACGAGTGACCAAACCGTATACAATAATTCGTCGCTTTCTTTTTGAGCTCGTCGGTATGATATCGCTGGATAGAAATTATTACTAAGAAGTAATAAATTTTGGGACAAAAGTCTTCGAAGGTCCTTGACAGGTTAGTTAAAAAAATTAAAAGGTTAAAAGGTGGTTATTTTTTTGGCACGATGAAATATTTCGTCATACGTGTTTAAGAGGTTAAGTTAGGAGGAGGAAGAATAGAAGCTACGTTGAAAGACAGAGATATCGTTTCTTTGTTTTATCACCAATTAGAAGATTAAAAACACTAGAAAATATTTTGTCATATCAAGACGAAAGAGGTTATGTAAGTTTGTATGGAAAGACAGAAACTTGTGCTGAAACTAATTATTATTTAAAAGGTTACAAGCAACGCGGTGATTTTTCCTTGGCACGACGAAATATATCGTCGTACGTGTTCAAAGGGTTAAGTTAAGTTAAGTTTACGAAGAAAAAATAGAAGCTTCTCCACGTGGAAGGATAGAGATATCGTTTCTTTGTTCAGCGCGTGTTTCATCGAAGATCAATTCGTTATCACCACTTAAAAGGTAAAATTAAAAGGTAAAAAGCAACGAGGCACGACGAAATATTTCGTCATATGTGTTAAAGAGGTTATGTAAGTTTATACGAAAAGACAAACTTGGAAAGATAAGAATCGTTTCATCGAATAGTTAACTAGTCATAACCACTTAAATTAAACGCAACAGGGTGGTTTTTCCTTATTACGACGAAATATTTCGTCATACGTGTTCAAGGGGGCTAACTGAGTTTACGAAGAAAAGTAAAAGCTTCTCCTACGTGAAAAGACAAAGATATCGTTCATCGAGGAGTTAATTCGTCATCCCCAGTTAAAAGGTTAAAAGCAACGAGGCACGACGAAATATTTCGTCATACGCGTTAAGTAAAGGAATTAAGTAAGTATACATGGAAGGACAGAAGAGACTTGGCCTGCTCGTGAAATGATAGAAATCGTTTCTTCAAGTCGAAACACGCGTTTCGCCGGGTCCTTTCTCGCTTGGGACGAAGTTTGCATCGGATGCCTTTCGATAGTATCGATCGATCGCAGCTGAGGCGGGCGGGCATTTGCGAAATAGAACAGCCGCGATTCTTTCAATTTTCAATTTTCGCGATCCGCGGGGTCGGCGAATCTTCGTCCTCGGGAACGCGGTAGCGATTTCACCCTCCTCCAAGGGGAGAGGACTCGTTACTGACTCTTCAACACGTTTTTCTTTTTTTTTCCATTTCGGCAGCAAAAATGATACTTTGCTCAGTCTGCATTAATAAAGATAAATAGATTTCTATTTTCTGGTATACGCCAGCAGATATTGCAGAAATTAACTGTGTACCACTCAACAAACTCTGTTGAGTAACTGCCTCTCGAGTTCGACTACACTCGCTTGGCAAAAAGAGAGGGGGAAGAAAAGAAAGATCCTTCTTGCAGAAATCTCGCGGCGAAAGTTTCGTTCGTGTAACTCGAACGCGTTACGACGACAGAGGCCGATGAAATTTTTCTGGACGAAACGAGCCGAGGGTAGACGTCTCGCGAACCGCGACGTCGACGTTTCAGAGCAGTTGGCGGTTTCTCTCGCAACAGTGAACTTGGTGCGCGGTGAAAAGAAAGAAAGGAGAGAAAAGAGACGGTGTTAAAGAGAAATGAAAGGAAGTTCTTCCGCTCGAACAACGAAGGTGTGAAAGTCCAGGCGACGACGATAGGGGAAGGGGAACCGGCAGGAGGTTGGTCTCGAGGGTTATTTTAAAAGAGGGACAAGGCCACTTATGGAGCGGGATGCCGAGCGGTTCCTAGTGCGGATGAGAACGAAACGGGCAGACGGCCGGTCGATCGGAAAACAGGGCTGAAAATAGAGGCTCTACGAGAAGATACAACGACGAGATGACACCGGACACGGAGGATCTTCCACGCTCGTAGCTCCGCCGAGGTATTATGAACCTGGAATGGCCATCGAGTTCTCTGTTGCCCGTGGAGATTGAGGTATGGCCGCGGTAGCCGGCATCTATGGCTTCTCAGAGGAACGACACGCCAGATATTCCGAGCATCGGCAGCATCCGTGAGTTTCACGTGAAAGACGACGTCGAATCGATATAGCCGCGATACTAGACTACTTTTGCTTGAAAGCGTTTACGTACGATACGATGCCGCGCGGCATCGTTATTTCACGCGCTCGTTTCTTTTCACCTCTTTCGGTCTTTCGGGCGGGGAGGAAAAGAGAAAAGAAAAAAAAGAAACGACCTCCCGCTCCCCCCTCCCCCCCACTCTTGGATTTCCATCTCGCCTTCTGACGCAGATCCTCCAACGAGGAGGATCGTTGCTTGATTTCTACCCGAAAGACCGGTGAGAAGAACGGAGTCTCCTCTCGGAGACGACCGGCAAACCGTCGTACAGAATTTTCTCTCGCTTCTGTGCGTACTTCCTGTGAATCACCCGAATTTACATTGCATGCACTATCCGTTCGAACGTCATCAAGCTTTTGGTTTATTCTTTCTCGCGGATTTGCGAACTTCTACTGCTACTTTTGATACTACTTGAGGTGACTCTTTTCATCGAGGTAGGGAACAACGATTCCGCCGGTCTTAAAAAACCACGAGGGTAAATTTATAATATAAATTTATAAACACGAGCGGTGAGTTGAATATTTCGCGCGGGAAGTTGGGACGAAAGTTGAAAAGTTCGATCGTGCAGGACGTTTCAGCGAAACTTGTTGTACCATGGACGAAAGGAGTTTTATTAAAAAAAAGGGGGGGGGGGAACGGAACCAGAGAACGGACACGTGAGTGTTTCAATCACGCTGGAGATCGAAACTTGACAATTTCGTTTCGAAGTACGATAAACGATGGCGAGGGACATCTTTGGACCAAATTTGGCATACGCTGGATCACTCAGTTGCCGTAATGAAGCTTATACATAGCTTTGTGCTTCAACTTTTTCATTCAGTTTTTCACATGAATATAAATATAGTGTATTTTTTTGGTTTCAACATTTATAGACATATATAACAGATTTTACATGTCTGACACTTTGGGTATCGCGTGTACCAAATTTCGTACACGCTGAACCGTTCAGTTGCACGCCGAATGAAGCTTTTTGCTTTAACTTCTTTATTATCTCTATACACGGATAAATATAGTATAATTTCTAGTTTCAACATTAATTGCAATAGCAGATTTTACATATTGGTGCACTTTGAGTGCCGTTGTGTACCAAATTTGATACACACTGAGCTATTCAATTGCATGAATGAAGTTTATACAAAGCTTATTTAAATACAGTGTATTCTTTGGTTTCAACATTTATTGTAACAACAGATTTTACACATTGGTACACTTTGAATGGCCACGTGTACCAAATTTGGCACATTTTGTTGCACAACTGAAGTTTATATAAAGCTTCGTATTTTTCATATGAATATAAAGAACAGATATAGTGTATTTTCCGGTTTCCAATTATTAATCAATTGTAATAATAAATGTTACATGTTGACATACTTTGACGTACCACGTGTATCGAGTGAACGCGTGTACTGAATCGCACGACGAATGAAGTTTCTGCTTTTAACTTCTTCGTCACTTTACTTTTAATGTGAACAAACTGATTTCTCTCTTAATCACACAGTGTATTTTCTGGTTTCAACGTTTACTGTAATATGCGTCATTTTTGCGTACTTTCAATGTGAACAAAGTTACATTTTTCTTAGTTATACATACATACATACACATATATATATTTTATATACATTCTATTCTTTTCTTTTTTTTCTACACATCTATTATAACAAAGTTATATATTTTTCTTAATTATATATTTTTTGGTTTCAACATTTTACTGTGTGTGTGTGTGTGTGTGTGTGTACATTCTATTCTTTTCTTTTTTTCCTACGCATCTATTATAACAAAGTTACATGTTTCTTAGTTATGTATTTTTTGGTTTCAACATTTACTGTAATATTCATCATTTATGCATACTTTCAATACGAACGAAGTTACATTTTCCTCATTCAAAGTTATATACGGTGCATTTTCTGCTGTTGCATCGAACAAATAAATTGCAAGAAATTCTCGTAAACGAATGAATTCGAGGGGATCTTCTCGAAAAAAAATGCCAGAAGAGATGTGTAATTCCGCGTGTTTGCGTGAAGCTCTAGGCCGTGATATACCGCGTTGTGCACGCGGCATTTCGCGGCGCTGGTGGGGGGTTGGGTTGAGGGCGGAGGGGAAAAAACGAGCCTCGGCGCGCCGTTTGAAAAAGAGAGAGCCCCGGCCGGTAGAAACGCGTTTCGAGTTGAACGGAGAATTACAAAGGGTATAGCGGAGTTCTCCGGCGTCGGTGGATGCACCACGGCGTAAACTCGCATTTTCCAGCCGAGCTCCCTTCCTGTAAGGCTCGCTTGGCAACTTGGTAATTGAATAATGCAGATGAGCAATGGGACACGTGGTCCCAGTCACTCGGTTACGCCCGATCCTTTGTCAATCACTCCGCCGCTGGTTCCACGAACCAGACACACGCCCGATCGATCTGCTCGGATTGCTTCAGAACTTTATAGAAACGCATATCGCATTCTCGCCGATATATATATATATATATATATATATATATATATATATATACGTAGAAGTAGGTGGGAAGTTTTCTTCCTACCCTCGTCCCGTACTTCTACATATTATATCTTTGATGTAATAACCGCGGGTTAATCGAATCGCCGGGCCAAGCTGCATCGGCGATTTTCGAATTTTTTCGAATCTTTCTTTCATACTTTACACGTCTCGATTATCCCCGGTTACCGGTTGGAGTTCGGCGAACGAATAATTGCTCGTAGGCCGAATAAGGTTGCCTCGAAGCTCGTTGGCAAAATGGCGGCGCGTCTGTCCCGCCGATCTCTCAACGAGCCGAGCTTTCTTCTCGCGTACCATCGATAATCTTTGCGATGCACACGTGTGTGGGCGGAAGAAGGGAGGGGAGGGAGGGAAGAAGAGGTTGTTCCGCACGTACCGTACGTACGAGGGTGCAGAGAAGTAGGGTCGAGACGCGCCACGGTCGTGGGTTAATTGATTTCCAATAGCTAGCGGACCGGCCTTCGGAGAGCCGCGTAGAAGCGTAATCGTGTCCCCACACAATGAACACCACCGATATGCTAACTGCGGGGGACACATTGTACATTAAACGACGATCGAGAATTCATAGGTCTCGTGTCTCCGGCGCGAGTTAATTGGATCTTGAACGCCGCCGCGCACCACCCGATCTTCCCGATCTTTCCGTCTCTCCTGCTTGTCTAGCGGAATTTTCTTCTCTCACATACACACACACCGATAAGAAGACGGTGTGTCCTCTGAAATCTGAAATTTGCCAACGAAGGAAATCGAATTTTCGCAGCGAATGGGAAGAAAGTATTGGGCACACTTGGTTTCTTTCTTATTCGTTGCGTCTAAAAATGTTGAAGAAATTTCTGTGAAAAATTTCTTCCCTTAGTCTTGTTCATTGTATGTAAAAATGTTAACAGCAAACGATACACAGTGATTTCTATCAACACTCGGACACTAAATGTTGAATAATAATTATAGTTTGGGCTGAAAATTATAGAACTGGACTCAGTTTAAAGCTCAAGGTCTACGTTATTTTTACGTTATGATATAGCGAAGACACGTTTCTTTTCGGAAATGTTATAATTATAAATTATATGTAAAAATGTTGAAACAATACACAGTGATTTCTATCAACACTCGGACACTAAATGTTGAATAATAATTATAGTTTGGGCTGAAAATTATAGAACTGGACTCAGTTTAAAGCTCAAGGTCTACGTTATTTTTACGCTATGATATAGCGAAGACACGTTTCTTTTCGGAAATGTTATAATTATAAATTATATCGTAAAAATGTTGAAAATTCCTTTTCTCATTCTTATTCTGCATCGTGTATAAAAATGTTGAAGGAATTTTTGCGAAAGCAAATGATACACAGTGACCTCTATCAACACTCGGACGTTAACTGTTGAAAATTATAGTTTGGGCTGAAGATTATAGAACTGGGCTCAGTTTAAAGCTCAAGTTCTACGTTATTTTTATGCTATGATAAAGTAAAAATACCTTTCTTTTCGGAAATGTTATAATCATAAATTATATCGTAAAAATGTTGAAAATTCCTTTTCTTATTCTTATTCATCGTGTATAAAATTGTTGAATATTATTATTCAATATTAGATGCTATGCAAAATGTTGAAAATTATTATTCAATATTAGATGCTATAAATTGTATGTAAAAATGTTGAAGAAATTTGTGTGAAAATTTCTTCTCTCATTTTTCTTATTCATCGTATGTAAAAATGTTGAAGAAATTTTTGCCAAAACAAACGATACACAGTGACTTCTATATACTATATATATGATACTCGGACATTAAATATTGAAAATTATAGTTTTGTAAAAGAAACTCGTGCAATAATAGAACTGGGCTCGGTTTAAAGTTCGAAGTCCCTATTTTCGAAGTATTACGTTCATTTTACGCTATGATAAAGTAAAGACACCTATCTTTCCGGAAATGATATTGAATTGCATGTAAAAATGTCGAAGAAATTTCTCGAGTCTACATTGGATTTGTAGATTGATGTCTTCCCTTTACAAAGAACCCTCAAAATTCGCGATCGCAACGATCACTTTTTTCCCTAATTTATTGAACTTTGAAGACGTTGGAATTCCTCGAATTTTCCGTCATCCAAGCTTAATATTAATAAAATTCGATAAAACGACGTGAAAGGATCATATATCAAAAGAGAAGGTTTCAATCTTGGAAGTCGTGGATTCGGCGGAAAAATTTTTCAATGTTTTTACCTACTACGACAATTTATATATATATATATAACATTTTCGAGAAGAAACATTGAAAAAAATAAAATGAATAATGTATTTCAGAAGCGCAGGCTCGGAGCATTGAAACGAGGTCAAGTTTATTATTGTACGATTTATTTTTGCAAAACTGTAACAAGTTTTCGATATTTAGAAGCCGAATATTTAAATATTAATCCGAGCATTAATGGGATTCGCCGTACCAGCGAAATACGTTTCCATAAATAATTCACTGCGTGCAAACATAACGTGCACGGTAGTAATTTCCAATAATAAGTCGCACGATAATAATGCAGAAGATGTAAAAATTCGAGAGTCAAAAAATGGTCGTCGTCGCACTTACAATTCTGCTTGATCTGCATTCGATGGAAAAATTAAAAAAAAAATGTTATTGGAAAAATGATAAATGTGTTGAAAAGTTTATAGAATGATGTCACGTCAATACTATGAAAGGACGCTTGTTTTCAAATTAATAAAGATGTTTTATATTCTCTGTTGAAAACAGAGATCGAAATTAACTAATTAATCGTAGAAGAAAATCTCTGTTTTTATCGGATTTTTTATAGAAAAAAGTGTTAGACTTTGAATAGAACAAATATTTTAGAATCTATGTAACAAATGTTCCATGGGAATAAATTATTTTAGGACATTTAATGAAAAATCCATTGTTCATTGAATAGTGTATTATACTTTACAGTTCTATCGTGTCTGAAACTTTTATTTTCAGAGAACATTTATGTATTTGTAACGTGAGAACATTTTTCGAAAAAGTTCTACGAAAAGTTTTACAATGTTTCAAATAGAAAACCTACTCAACAGTTCTTCAACTTCTTCGATCTTTGGTTCAAATGGCAAAGCTACAAAAAAAAAAGGAAATCCTCGTATGTATGTCAATATCTTTCTGATTCTCGAATTTTTATGTTATTCATATTATATTATATTATTATACAACTCGCTATTGGAAATTGCTACTGTGCACGGTATTTCTGTACGTAATAAAACTATTTACGAAAACAGATTTTTATTAACATGTCATTTGTTTTCAGAAATGCGCGGGAAAGAACGTCTTTATTTTATATTCCTTTCTCAAACGAGCACACGATATTTTTCTGGAAAAAGAAATTCTCGTATGTCAGTAGCTTCCTGATTCTCGAATTTTTTTTATGGTACTTGTATTAAAAGTACCATTTTATATATTGTACAATTTACTTATACTACACAACAGATGTTATTGATACATCATTTTGTTCTTAATATTGGAAAAGAACGAACATCTTCAAAGTGTTAAAACTATTTTGCATTCCTCTCGAAGAAGCATAGTATTCTCTTCCAAAAAGAAATCTTATCTCTCCGTATCAATACATACTTTTCGATTCTCGAACCTTTACATTACAACTCGTTTCACTTTTTTCTTTCTTTCCAACCGGATTTCGTTAATGTGCCACATCTTCTCGCAAAGATATTGCAAGAGAGAGGCAAGATGCGCCAATACCTTTCACCCCCGATTCACCGTAATCTCGCGAAATCCCGCGGCGAAAGCACGCGCGAGGGAGAGGAAAAAAAAAAAGGCAAGACAGTATCCCCAGGTCGATTCGATTTTACTTCCACGTTGCCACGCTCGGTCGTAAACGGTGGTACGCGAACGACCGTGCAATTTTACTCTTGTAAACTATATCAGTGTCAAGGAAACGACGTGTCGTACGTTTCAACCACACATACATATATAGACCTTGCACACTTTGAAACTTGAACGCGTTCAATAACGCGAAAGAAAGAAACAAAGAAAGAAAGAAAGTAAGGGTATTTTTAAAGGAACTTTTCCTTTTCCATTTTTCCCGGTAATCGTTTATTCGCACGATTCGCGGCGGTGATATCTCCTGAAACTTGCACACATATACGAATACTTGAACGTACATGCATGCCCCTCCCCCCCCCACCCTTCTGTACGCGAGGAGTACCTGACGTATCGCATAAATTTGCCGCGCAAATCTGGAAAAGTCAGCTGGCCGCCTTCCTCTGGCTTTCGACTCGGCCGAGATGGAAAACGCAATCGGATGTGGCACGAGTACGCGCTCGGTAGCCGGTAAACGAGGGGATCGATTAAAAAATGTCGAAACGACTGTGAGCTGCCAGTCGCACGTGCCACCGTATCCCACCGTTGAAATTTGTCAGCCAGTGCTGCAAGTGTAATGGCCACCACCACCACCACCACCACCACCCCCGGAACACGCGCAAATCGATATCAGTTAGGCGCGCGTTCTGCATGCAACGGTTGCTCGTTTGTTCGCCGGTTTTCATTCCGGGACGTATTAATTATCCGAGCTGAACTTCGAAGCTCGAACTCGTTTGTTATTGTCTTCACGAGGGAGAGAGGGGGGTGAGGGGCCGTGTCAAACGAGGCGAACGGGGATGACAAAAATCGGGCACCGATTCGTTAATTGATCGCCGTCAATCGGCGGGAAGATTGATAAGCGATAACGAGGGACGAGAGGTCGCGAAAATGGCAACTGCCATCGCACACGCCTCGAATGGCTAATTAATCGCATGCAGTGGCTTCGAGCGTCGTTATGACGATTGCGTGCCCATCGTTAACGACCATCGATCTGTCTCCGGTCCCTAATTTTCGAACAGCGATTCGACGATCGTGAAACAACTGTCGTGTCGAAT
This sequence comes from Tetragonula carbonaria, assembly GCA_032399595.1. Taxonomy (NCBI): domain Eukaryota; kingdom Metazoa; phylum Arthropoda; class Insecta; order Hymenoptera; family Apidae; genus Tetragonula; species Tetragonula carbonaria. The sequence goes on from JAUCRC010000001.1 coordinate 1,473,369, forward strand.
GTTCGATCGTTTGCCCTCTTCCTCCCACTTTTCAATTGTTACAGTTACGTTATCGTTCGGTCGTCGAGTTCGTATGAATTTCGACAGGGTCGATTTCAAGTCTTTCGATTGAGAGAGAGAGGGTTGTTCCCCATCGAGGAAGCAAAACAGAAAAACAGTTTCGGTTGATCTGAGAATCGGGTGAAGGGGTTTTTCTTTTTTTCCACGTAAAATGGTAGACAATCGGTACGAACGAAGAGATGGCGGGCTCGTTGGGCCGTCGGAGCGGCATCTCTGAATACGACAGAGAGCAGCGTGGCGAAAGCGGAGCACGAGTTCCGACTTTACCGACCGAGCTGAATATCCGCCTTTGATACACCGATGCCGGACGAACGGTCAACCTACGCTACTTGTCGGATCGAACGTCGTCGTTCTCCTTTTGAGAGGGTTCTTTTCACGATGGCCATAGTATAGTATACCATGATTGTTATATATATTTTTATATATTTTATATATATATATTTTTCGTTGCATTTAATTATAACAGCGAAGGAATGCGCGAAAGAGGAAAAGTACGAATGCGACTTGAAAATCACAACTTTTGCTTTTTGATAAAAAAAAAAGAGAGTTGGAAAACGTAGTCGATTGGAGTATTGAGAGATTTGTTGCAAATGAGTCGATCGTGCTGTTGAAAAAAACTTTATTAATCCGTGTTCTCTGTTTTGTCCAATTGTCATTAATATTGCTATTAATTTGTAGTATTAATCATTATACTTTTATCATCATTAAATCGATTTTAATAATGATACAATAGAATTGATCGTGCTGTTGAAAGAAACTTTATTAATCCGTGTTCTCTGTTTTGTCCAATTGTCATCAATATTGCTATTAATTTATAGTATTAATCATTATACTTTAATTATACATTATTAAATCGATTTTAATAATGATACAATAGAATTGATCGTGCTGTTGAAAGAAACTTTATTAATCCGTGTTCTCTGTTTTGTCCAATTGTCATCAATATTGCTATTAATTTATAGTATTAAGCATTATACTTTAATCATTATTAATTCGATATTAATCATTTATACTTTAACTCTACAAGCTTCCTCTGAAAGAAAGACGAACTTTTCTCCGATCCGGGAGAGAGAGAGAGAAAGAGTGGTTTAGAGTTTCTTCTTGCCTCCGAGGACGCCGTTCGAGATTTCTCGAACGAAGCAGCTCGTCCATTTTGTCGGTGGTGGTGATCAGCCATATCGGCGATTTAAATTGGCAATTAGAATTTTCGTTCGCTGGCCGAATGGGACGCCAATTAAATCGCGACCTTGTTATTATCGTCTTCGAAGAGAAGTGGCTGCCTTTCTTCCTTTTGGCACCTTCGAAAAACATTCTACTCTCGTCCGGTAACGTAACTGCTTCTTGTCTACTTGAAAGACGGCAGTGGTGGTTGAAAGTAGACTTACGCGAGCAACGTGATCTAACGTCCAAGCAGCTGCATCATGCATTGGAAACGCGTTCGAGAAACGCACGAGGGAGTTTTTTCCCCTTATTTTTCCTATTTTACGTACGGGGCAGGGTTTCTCCCTCCCCTCCCCTTTTCCCCGCGATATCGATTGAAATTACGCAACCAGGTCGCACGTTAACTGTAATTGACTCGCGTTCGACGTGAAATCAACGCGGAACGAGATGCAAGAGCTCTTTGTCTTCACTTTTCTTCTGCCGATATTTCCTGCTCTTTTGACGCTTTACGAATTTTCGTTTAATTTCGATGAATTCTCGCTATAAATATATATATATATATATATATATATATATATATTTGACGCGTTGAATCAAGTTATCAACGCGTATGTAGCTCAAAAGATAGCTCGTCTATACGAAGCTCATAATTATGAAATTGTCGATGAAATACAAGAGCACGTGTACGAAATATCTATATGTTGTGACCTCTAACATCTAATGTCATGTGAATAGTAATATATTCGTATAATGAAAGCAACTGATATAACTTCGTCAAAAAAAAAAAAAGTTTCGAAAGCCGCGGATGGGAAGAGAGAGATACTGTTTCTTTTCTCGGTTGCAAACGTTCGAACGTACGTGAAAGAAATTTTTTAGACGCACCATGGTGTCTCTTGAAGAATTGAATTTTTTTTTTCGTACTACTCTTTTATTGAACTTGGAAATGTTGGAAATGTAATTTAAAGTTGGAAATGTCCGGATTTTTGTCGCTGTTCAATAGAATAGCAAAGAGGAGACTTCAAGATCTTCAAAATGATGGCAGATTTATGTTACAGGAGAAATAGTTTCAACGATTTTTCTACACAAATAAAAATCATCTTAGGCTTGAAATAAGATCATCTGTTTTTTCTTTTACGATGTTATGCGATCGAAGTTATTTCAAATTACTCGCAATTTTTCAATCTCAATCAAGTTGGATCGTCATCGATTATACCGTACGTGAAATCGAAATGCTTGATCTAAATACTGAAAAATCTTCTCTCTAAACTCGTTCAATTATTCGTTCAATTATTCACGTTTATTTTTCGAAGCTTCTCGTTGGAAAGCTAGACGAGGAAGTGCACACGAGCGTAGAAAACGTAGGATGGACGCTGTTGTAGACAGCCTGGCAACGTGGACGCCCGATTCATGGTGATTCCCATGTGACTGGGCGTTCATCGATCCGGCTCGGAAATAGGCGAGTGACCTATACAGTCAGAGGATTTTCAGTCGGCTTAAAATATTGCGCGACTACCATTCTCTCCGCGTTATCGTCTTTTTCCATTTTTCCCTGCTTCTTTCTCTCCCTCTTTCTTTCTTTTTTTTTCTTTTTTTTTTTCTCTATCCTCCGCCGCGGAGCTCGGATATTTCGAAAAGCCGCCAGCATCTTTTATGAAACCTTAATAATAATACACACAGACCCGATTCCTCGATAAACCCGATTCCTCCAAGGGACCTGGAAAATACGTGGCCGCGTTTCGGACGTTTCTACCGATTTGCTTCGACGAGAACGAACGAAGTACGCTTCGTAATTATTGCGACTTAACCCTTTGCACTCGGTTGTCGCCGCTGCGGCGACATCAAAAAAGGAACATTGTTCTTTTGAATTTAGATAATTTATATATTGAATTTAAATGTTCTTTAGTTTTTCTCGAAAGCCTGTGGCTTCTGTAAAATAATTGCGTGAAAATGATCGTCATTTTTTTTTTACCATAAAATGAAGAAATTCAAAAAGTAATTCTTACATATTTCTTTAATCACATTGTATTAATGAAACATATTTTTAAAAATGTATCGATGTATTGAATTTAAATCTTCTTTAGTTTCTCTCGAAAGCCTGTGCCTGTTAGTTTCTGTAAAATAATTGCGTGAAAATTATCGTCTTCTTTTTTTTACCACAAAATGAAGAAATTCGAAAAGTAATTCTTATATATTTCTTTAATCACATTGTATTGATGAAACATATTTTTAAAAATATATTGACGTTTTTTTTTTTTTCAATGACAAAGCAAGATTCTCAATATTGCTCGCGCCTCTGTAGATAGTCTGGAGTGGCTGGTAGTAAATGATAGTAAAAATGACTGATCGGAGTTTGCTGATAGGTTTATATTAAAAATTGCTCGGAGTGCAAAGTGTTAATATCGATCGAGCGACGATATTCGGGAATATCTCCGCTTCGATCGTTGCCTCGGGAGGAGTAGCCGGTTTTTCTTTCTTCTATTAGCGATGGAAATTTGGCAGTTGTTTTGCTCCATTAAAAGCGAGTTTCATCATCCGTGGAAAAGAATCACGGTGAATTAAATTAACGAAGCGTCGTCAGTTCGCGCGAACGACAATTCGAAACGATAAATATTCATCCGGTTGGAGATGCAGGTTTTTCGTTCGTTCGTAAGATGGCGAAAGATTGGGGGCGGAGATGCCCTCGGCTTCCCTTCGAAGAATTACGCGCGATCGTCTTTGATCTGAATTTCAATCGGCTCGGCCAGGAAGACGGAAAGACGGCTGAGAGACGATTTTCTTTAATTAAATTCGATTATCGGGCGATCTCTTCGGGTGCAACTCCTATTCCCAGAGTTTTTCCCCCTGGTTACGTAACTCGGTACCGCGACAATGCGAGAAGCGTAACGTTAAAAATACGTCTGGAGTGCCTATGTTTAACTATGCGCTCAGTGGCCGACTGAAAAACATCGTGGTCGAGCGAAAGAAATTAGCGCAGTAGCCAAGCTGGTTTGGAAAAAAAAAGTGGAAAGTACAGGGTGGCTGACTGAAAAACTGAAAACTTATGGGTTTAGGTTAGGTTTAGGTTAGGTTAAAAAAAACTCTGGCGACTTTGTTCGTTTTCGATCTTTCTTTTATTTTCAGCCATTTTCACGCGTAACACTGAAAAAAAATATATATCCATCGATTATATTTCCAAATAAAATAATGAAAAATTAAAGGAAAAGCAAAAAGTGTTCAAGTAAGGTATTTTTGTTTGATGTCATTCATTTTTCAGTGGCCGCCCTTTATAATAAATTCAGTAAGAATAGTATTCACATTGAGAAAGGAACAAAGCCAGAGTAAATTAGTGTATAGAATATTTCGATACTAGCGCATTAGCGTATTTCGATATTTGGTGAAATTATCGTGCTAGTGATGTTTCTTCAGAATTATCAGCAAAAATTGGGAAAGTCGGTCATCATTTATTACAAATGAAAAGAACCGTCATTTAATCGTAGTTTGATCGTAGAATACTAATCATCGCTAATGATAATCCAAGTGATTATGTTTATGCAGCCAGATTAATAACACTGAAAAAGACTAGTATTATTATAAACTTTTATACTTGTTCGGCCATTGTAATGAGAATGTGCGATATTTATTTACGATTACTCACAGAAATAATTATCGTTCATTTTATTTAAAAAAAAACGAATTCAGCACCATTTTCGAAAAAATTGGGAAAAAACTGCTTTCCTTCTAAAATTCGAGAGTTCTTCTCTCGACTAACAAATAAGTGTAAAGCATCTTATCTGATGCTTGCCATTAATTTATTACAAATATGTTACTGTCAGTAGTTTTTCAAATTCTCCCCCTTCTTTCAGTTTTAATTGTCTTGTTCTTCTCGGTTATTGATAATGCGAAAAACATATTTTGATAATAATGCAGTAACATGTTTTGTCTTTGCGATTTATTTTCCTCTATATGCTAATGATGATATTTCTTTGTTTCGCGCAACAATATATTGTTGTCGGTGCCACAAGGGGTTAAATCTGTCCTTGGATTCGAAATTGTCGATTCTCTTAGAATTTGTAGGAAAGCAAAGCAATCTAAATATAATAGAAAGCGATACGAAATCAAGTTCAGGGTGAAAAAATCACTTCCTAATAAAATAAATCCGTAATTTTTTTATTTTATATATATATATATAATATATCTTTTTAATTTGTTAATAATTTTAATTTAATATAATATAATATATATATATAATTTTATAATATATATATCTTTTTAATTATATAATTTATATTATAATTATTATTTATATAAAGATATATATATCTTTTTAATTTGAAAACGTAATAAAAAAATCATGTTAGAGTTTGAATTTAATTCAAAAATTAATAGAATTAGTTTCCCCTTATATTTTGATGTTTTATTAAAAAGAGAAAAGGAGAAACTTCTGACCTACCCTGTACATCTAAATGCACAAAAGTTCGGCGGCCTAATCGAACTTGAACTCGATTTAATTAACGCTTGGACGTTATCAAAATGGCGAAGAAGATTCATGGCCAATCCGTAATTCTATATACAAGTAGAACAATCCATTTTTGTTTTCAAAGATTCGAATATATATATATATATATATATATAACATGTTACAAAGTTTTTCTATATCTTTCCTTTCTTTTTTTCACTTTGATCCGTCTCTGATGGAAATTATTTGCGCGTCGATTATCGTCGATAGTTTTCTTATATCGGTTCGTCGAAAATTCGATCGGCTGCGAAAACGGAGAAGAAACAAATTGAACAAACGATAAACGATCGCGGGTCGAGTCGGCGATTCGCTCGCAAACGAGGAGGAAGGCAGAGCTCGGACGGTGGATCGATCGATCCGCGTGACAATTCACGACACATTTTCCACGTGTGCGTGCGTGCGTGTGCAGCTTCCGCGCCTTTTCCCACGGGGCTTCCTCCTGTCTTGACTGTACACGAGAGAGATAGAGAGAGCGTGTCGTGAATGCACGCGGCGTACGTGCATCGTTAACCGAGGCGCTACTACACGCACACGTACGCGAAGCGCAGCCTCGCGTAAAAATACGAACAAAGGGAGGAAGGGAGCTCGGCTAATAAACTCATCGATCTCCCTCCGGGCGTATCGTTTTCCCTCGCGAAACTCCCTCTGTTCCCTAACAGGGAACAATGTTCCAGCAATGGTGCACGGCTGGTTAACGATCCCGGAGGCGGATATTCCTGCCGATGGAACCCCGTGCACCACCCCGTGTTCCTCCACGAGAGAGAGAGAACACGCCGTGAGACTCTCTTCGCGGAGAAATTTCCTTCTATTTTCTCCCGTATTTTCTTGTTCGTCATTATTATGTCGTTACTATCTCTCCACGGTTTCTCTTCCAGTTTGTCCCATTTTCTTGTTGCTTATTTATCATTGTAGTGTTGTATCATTATTTATCATTGTATTATTTCCCTTCTAATTCCACCCATTTTCTTGTCGCTTGTTTCCTCGTTATTATGTCGTTGCTATTTCTCCACAGTTTCTCTTCTAATTTGTCCCATTCTCTTGTTGTTTATTTATTGTTATAGTGTTATATTATTGTTATAGTGTTATATCATTATTTATTACTATATTATTATTATTATAGTGTTATGTTATTATTTATTATTATATTATTATATTATAGTGTTATATTATTATTTATTATTATGTTATTATTATTATAGTGTTATGTTATTATTTATTATTATATTATTATTATAGTGTTATATTACTTATTCTTATATTATTATTATAGTGTTATATTATTATTTATTATTATATTATAGTATTACATTATTATTTATTATTATATTATAGTGTTATATTATTATTTATTATTACATTATTATTATATTATTGCTGTCCCTTTCTATTTCTCCTCTATTCTCCCCAATTTTCTTGTTCATCAATTTTGTTGTTATTATATCATTACTATTTCTCCTCGTTTGTCCCATTCCCCCTTCTAGTTTGTCTCATTTTCTTGTTATTTATTTATCATTGTATTGTATTATTACCGTTCCTCCTTATTTCTCATCTATATTTTCCTATTTTTTTTATTTTTCATTTATTATTATTATTATTTATCGTTATATTACTACTATCCCTCCCCCTTTCTCTTATTTACTTATATTACTCGTTTATCGTTGCACTTATTATTTATCATTACTATATTTACAGCAAGGCGTCGATTATCCAATTTGGCGGAACGAACCAAATTTGCGATCATGCTGTAAATCAACTAGAAAATGAAACGATTTTCAAATTATGGCTGTTTATTACGCGAAAGAGCATATAATAATTAGTGGACGAGTTTGAAACGTTTATCACATCTCTTAACCTGATACGCAATTCAAGAGCTTTCTCTCGAATTAATCCAAGATATCCATTTGTACGTTGATAAATTTATTATCATCATTTGTTATTTCCAAGCTTCTGCAGGGACGCAAGCTTCTTCTTATTATCAAAATAATATTTGAAGTTTCAATAATATTAATTCGCCACTTTCAACAGTTCGCTAATTGTAAATTAAATTTTCAGTCAACGTTATACTTTAAACAGACATATCTTCCTCTTTTCCTGAATAATTTCCCTTGCAATTTATCTTGCAATTTCTTCAGCGTCGTTTTCTCTTCTTTTAATACTCATTTACGTACAAATGAAATCTGTACGTAAGCAGATTTCGCCAGAATGGGGCGCAAAAGATTAGGATATACTAAGTGTCTTAGAAACTAAAAAAAAAAAATTAGGTGACCCATCCTGCATTCGTTTCGGATACTCGAAATTCTACTGTATTTATCATTTGTCAGGAAGAAACGACAGTTGTCTGAGAAATTTTTTTTTATAGGTTATTTTGTTAAGTCGAGGATGCAGAATTCGTCGAGAAGCCGCGTCGAATTAAGAAATTAAACAAACTACAAATGTGATATTTCTTTCACTGCCGATAATGATTGTCGACGAGAGGAATTCCATTTCGTAACTGCCTGCTCGTAACAATTATAAATGATGAAATCTCTAATTCGGTCGGTCGCAATGCAAAAAAGAACGTGGCGTACTGTTTTGCATTCGATTGAAAACACTCTTCGCGACCGCGTCGAAAACATTTTAAAAAACAACCACAGAGTTACTTTCTGATGTAAATCGCGCGGCAATTAACGAACAAAGGGAACCGAAATAAATTTCCCTCGCTGATAACTGCTACGAGCAATCGAAATGAATTTCTCTCATGAATAACCGCTGACGAGAAAAAAGTTCTTCGAGCACTTTCGATTGTTACTCGCGACCAAAAACATTTTAATTAAATGTTAATTAAACGACCTTTTCTGTATTAAATTTCTATATTAAATGACTTCTAACTAAATATCATTATATCTCTATGTTAAATAACCTTTATTAATTATCATTATCATTATTAATTATCAATTATTAATTATTAATTATTAATTATTAATTATTAATTATCAATTATTAATTATCATTCTGTGACTTATTCCTCAGTTATTACACTATTTCAATTATTAATTGTTGTTTTATGACATTTTTCGTTTCGGTTGTAACAGTTATAGTCTTTGATTATTACTTTATTGTAACTAAGTATTACTATATTTCTATATTAAATGACTTCTAACTAGCCATACTACTACTAAATGACTTCCAACTAGACATTACTATATTTCTGTGTTAAATAACCTTTATGTGATAATTATTAATTATTATTCTGTGACTTATTCCTAACCTAAACCTAACCAAACCTATTAGACTATTTCAATTATTAATTGTTATTTTATGAAATTTTTCGTTTTGGTTGTAAAAGTTATAGTCTTTGATTATTACTTTATTGTAACTAAGTATTACTATATTTCTATATTAAATAACTTCTAACTAGCCATACTACTACTAAATATTACTAATAATACTACTAAATGACTTCCAACTAGACATTACTATATTTCTGTGTTAAATAACCTTTATGTGATAATTATTAATTATTATTCTGTGACTTATTTCTAATCTAAACCTAACCAAACCTATTAGATTATTTCAATTATTAATTGTTGTTTTATGACATTTTTCGTTTCGGTAACAGTTATAGTCTCTGATTATTATTTTATTGTAACTAAGTATTACTATATTTAATATTAAATGACTTCTAACTAAATATTACTATATGACTTCCAACTAAATATTACTGTATGACATCTAACTAGTCAATATTACTAAATGACTTTAACTAAATATTACTATATTTCTGTGTTAAAGAAGCCTTATATAATAATTATTAATTATTATTCTGCAACTTATTCCTAACTTATTACACTATTCCAATTATCAATTGTTACTCTATGACATTTTTAATTTTGGTTATAATGGTTATTATCTTTTTTATTGTTACTACATTTCTCACTAAATATTTCTATATTAAACGACTACATAACCTCTAATTAAATGGCTATATAACTAAATATTACTATATTTCTATGTTAAATAGTCCTTGACTAAATAACTATATAACTGAATATTGCTATATTTATTAATGTATTCTATACTAAACGACTTTTAATTATTGATTATTATTCTTCAATTATTAATCGTTTATTCTGCGACATTTTTCATTTTGCAATGGTCTCTGATTGTTACTATATTGTTACAATATTTCTCGTCGCTTCTTATTGCTCGTTACTTACGGACATCGTTGCTTAGAACGCAGGGTGGGCGAGAAATTTGGATTAATCGTTGGCCTTCCGTTCCACGGAAAGGAAACGACGACGTGTTTTCCCAGAATTTATCAAAGTTATTATCCGCGGACGGGCTTATTTCACCCGAGCGAGCTCTAAAATAGCGGGCTCTAAAAGCCGAAGACGCGGAATTAATTCAACATCGTCTCGTAAAACCGACCTTACCGACTCGATTCGCCAGATGCAAATTCGCGCGAACGAGAGACAGAAAAACTTAGCAACTTGCTGCTCTCGAGTTTCCGAGATCTCCGCCGTGTACCCCATTTCGACGACGATCGAATCGATCGAGCACCGCGTCGAAGGTGGGGAGGGGTAGCAAAATATCTCGAATCCGACGATCCACAAATTTCACTTTAAGGCGGAGTGAGCGGTAGAGCACGGAGACGAGATGTTTCAGCCGATTTTTCGATCGATCGTGGGCGTGAGCCGTTGAAAACGCGGCCGTTCCCGTTTTCATCGAGATGATCACATCCGCGTGTTTGTTCGTTTATCGAATTGCTGTTTGCTCGGGCCACCCCGAGTTTCTCCCCTTCGTTCTTCGCTGCAATTTCGTCAAATTTTCCTTCCAGCCCGAAATTTCGCTGGAAAATTCGCCGTTCAAAGTGCTTTCTCCACCCCTCACCGAGGGTGAGCCGCCCACTGCATGTGTATACTTGAGACACTCGCGAGGAAAGCCTCGCAATCACTCGCTGGTCCGTCGAATTCAGGCGCAGCGAATTCAAATCGAGCCCGATCGGATCTGCTCGGCGGATCGGGCGTGCTCAGCTCGATGGATTTATTTGTGATTCTTTCTCGGAGGATAATTTCTCGAGCAAAAATTAGACAAATCGTTTCCCACTCTGTTTGGACTGTCTTACTCCGAGGGAGTCGAATAAACGAGTGGGACGAGTCAGTCCAAACTCTTCCCCTCTCGTTCTCCGCAATTTTCGTTTGCCCTTTGCCACGGTTTTTTTCCTCGACGTTTTGGCGGAGTCCAGATTCCTTGAATTTTTTTCCTTTCTTTCTTTTTTTTTTCTCGGAGCCCGAGACGAGTGTTTTGGAAAGGAATTTCTATTGGCATAAATTCAGAAACTGGATGGATTGCGTGCCAAGCCATTCGTCAGCCTTATGCCTGATCGAATCTGTCTCGTAGGTTTGAAACACGTTTTTCAAAGGAAATGTAACGTGATTAACACTGAAACTATCAAAACTGATCAAAATTACGAATACTCGTTGTTTTCGATATTTCATAGACGCGAAACGGCAAACGGTATTTTTAAAAATTTCGTATTTTTAAAAATATACAAATGAAGGCTTTGCATTGCATTATAAAATTTCTCTCTCTCTCTCTCGCTTTTTTTTTATTTCAATGTGTGTCTGATGGAAATTTTGTGCTTCGATCGTTTAATCCAATGTCGACACATTGTTGACGAGTCGCGAGTTAACTCGTATTTGCACTTGCACTTAGCTATTCTAATTTTCGTCAGGGGTATTATACACAGGATATATTGTGAAAATTTTTCTTCGTCCGTGTTCAACCATGTTCGCTTTATTATAAAAAAGAAATAAAAAAAAGAAATTACTTTTATCGATATTTAGATTCCCATCGCGAGTTTAGTGTTTGAAACGAAAATTTCAGTCACGACGGATCGCGACGATGAATTTTTCAACGAACTATATCGCAGATCGCTTTGTCCGAGTGATTTTGAAATATAATTGTAGCGTGTTGGAAATTGATAGTTGATCAGAAGATAGTTATAAATCGGACGTTAGACGACAAATTTGCAAAACCTGTTGTGTACCATTAGAAGAAAAAATATTACTAAAATATATTACAGATATAAAATTTTATATATATATATATATAAATATATATATGAGAGATAAACGGAGTTTCATTTAAATTCATTCTGTATAAATATATCGAAGTTTATTCAGATTGTCTCACTTTCATACTCGATTACGATGACACGAGTGAGCTTTTCGCGTAAAAATCGCGTAAAGAAAAAGTTGAAAAAGATAAAAGTATCGAGCTGACGAAGAGTTAGTTGACGAAAGGTAAGAACGAAGGGAGCCCCGGTTCGATCGTCAGAAGCGAATCGATCCACCCAACCAGAATGCGATGGAATTCAGTCTTCTCTCTCTCTCTTTTTTTCTCTCTGGCTGTTTCCGCAGTGTACTTTCTTGTTAGAAACTGTTAACTTGACCCTGAAACGATTGTCCGGCTTGGCGGAAATCGACCTGGATGATTTGGTCGACCTGTTTGGCAGGCAGGCCAAATATATAAGGCCGAAATGTTTTTCGGGTGTCCCGCATATGGTTGGTTGCTCGCGTAGCGCGTCGCGGTGTGCGTCGGTGTGGCTTGACGCAATGGAGTCGATAAGGGTGGCGGAGTCGATAAGGATCCCGGTGGCTGGCGCCATCTAATAATCTTGGCTGGCATTATCATCCCCCTCGGGCTCGGCAGGGAAAACACAGCACGCCGCAAGTTTGCCGCGGCAGTTTGCCAGCTCGCCGTCAAAATAGGCAGAGTGCGCTGCGCGCGCTTTGTTTACGCCCAATGAATTGAATGTAACGTCAACCCTGTGGCACACACTCGGATGGTGTGCCAGAGGAGGGTTCTCCACTTGGCTCGGTTCTGCTCGGCTCGTCTCGTCTCGTCTCGACTCGGCCAGCGAGCACCCACGCGTCCACTCGCCGACGATTTAAAATGCTGTCAGATGGGACCATGCGGATTTGCTGACGGATGTGGACGTGGACGCGGTGTCGCCTGGTCGGAGTACGATGGGGTGAGAGAAAGGAAGTAGATAGAAGAAACGCGAAACGGTACCGCGCTTTCAGCGAGAGCCCGCTTTCGCGAAACGTCGTCGAAAAACGATCGTAAGAAGCGTAAGAGAGAAAACGGCGAGAGAACACGCGGGCTGTTCACGCGAAGAGGAAACGAGGCGTGACGTGACGTGACGCGACTGGCGATCTCTCTCTCTCTCTCTCTCTCTCTCTGCTTCTGTAAGCTACTTTCCCGTAAGCACATTTTCGCCAGTTGCCCTCCGCTAATCTTTCCCATCATCGCGATTGGCGCTAGAACCAACCGAAGTTTGCATGCACGTACCGTGACTCGTGCGCTTTCGTTTCGATCTCCGATCTCGGTCGTGAAGCTTCCACTAGTAACAACGAGCTCTCGGCTTCCGCTAGTAACATTCGCTTCGTCAAACGTCGTGGAATCAATCGTTTCCTTCTGCCAGATCCTCGGATTTCACACGCTTCCTCGGATCATTATCATCATCGGAGTCTTGGAGCAAACCGGCTGGGTCATTGGGTTGAAGCTCAAGCTGCTCAGTCCGCTCACGACCGTGTTGGTAATCGGCTAAGAGATTCTCGAAATCTCGAGGATCGAGAACAGTCGCTTCGAGAACAGCTGACTCGTTTCCAAACAGCGGAACACCCGCTCGAGTGTTAACCCGCTCCGTCTCGTATTTCGTGACGCGAAATGATGGAATTGACCGTTTTACTGGGCCGCGGGAAGTGGAACGGTGGACTCTACAAGCTCGTTAAAGCTGACAGAGGACGCGGAGACCGTTCCCCGTGGGAAAAGTAATTCGATGCAGGTCAGCCCCTCATCTTTCTCGGTTGCAACAGCGTTACACCAACCTCTGTCCACTATTTTTCCACGCTTTCGAGCTTCGATTCGCTGTTTCCCCCTACGCTCTGACTAGGCCAGTTCATCGTTTCATTCGTTCTCGATCATCGTTCTTTTTCTTCCCTCTCTCTCTCTCTCTCTCTCTCTCTCTCTCTTTGCCAGTGGCGAAGAAATTTCGTAGTCTGTTTTTGGTGACAATCACGTGACCTGTGATCGAAGATCGAGAGATCATCGCGTCGCGTGCGAGATAACTAGAAAGAGACACGAAAGAGGAAGGAATTTCTGGCTCGCCAGGTGACAACGACGAGGGCTTGCTACTGGCAATTCGCCGGATCAGGGTCATTCTGGACGTTTCATTGATGCCTCGCGCTACATTCACCGGGGGGGGGAGAGGGGGGGGGGAGTTAACCAGAGTTAACCACTCCCATCGAGGCCATCGAGAGAAGCAGGGAAGCTGACCTAGATAACTATGCCCACGACCCGATTTGCCCCATCTTCACCGAAGCCGGTGAATGGATCCGACATGACGCACACACCATACTCTCTCTCTCTCTCTCTCTTTCTCTCTCTCTCTCTCTTTCAATCCATAACCTTATTTCCTTTACGTAACGGTCAGGACTCACGTAAGAGCACCCCTTGCACGATCTCTCTCTCTCTCTCTCTCTGTCTCTCTCGATTGCCGCATGTCCTTTACGATCCACATTTTCACCAATCATGCGCGTATTATGGTATTCGCCGCTGATGGCACGCTGGTCTCCGTGGTAATTACGCGTGAACGACTTTGGCAGGTTAACGTACAAGAGAGGGTGGTTTACTGCCGAGCGGAAGAGGGTGTCGCCCCCTTTAAAAGAGAGGCGCTGAAAAACAATTTATATCTTCGAGGCGAGGCGATTATCCGCTCGTCGTCGTTCAATGAATGTCGTTTGCCCGCGGGTATAAATGAATTTACGCGACACGAAATCAGTTTTCGAAACGAAACAGTTCTAATCGAACCAAGCGAGTTCGTGATTTTCGAAAATTTCATTCCAAGAACACGTTGTTAGTACAGAGGTGAAATTTGAGATATGTAATCTTCTCGGTGGAGTTTTAAAATGGCCTTCGAAATCGTGCTAAACGAAATTAAAATCGTTTAATTTCCGCACTCTGTAAAAGAATTTACACCAAATATCAATCTTCTGGTGAAAAGCGATGAATTCATAATTTTTAAAAATTTTTCTCTGAAAAAACATTGTTAGTATGAGGCGAAAGTTGAGAATGTTATGATAGTTGAGAATGTATTTTAGAGAGGAAGGGGCTAAAAAATAGCTTTTGAAATCGTGCTAAACGAAATTAAAATTGTTTAATTTCCGCACTCTGTAAAAGAATTTACACCAAATATCAATCTTCTGGTGAAAAGCGATGAATTCATAATTTTTAAAAATTTTTCTCTGAGAAAACATTGTTGGTATGAGGCGAAAGTTGAGAATGTTGTAATAAATAATCTTCTCAATGGAGTTTTACAAGGAAAGGGCTGAAAAATAGTCTTCGAAATCGTGTTAAACGAAATTAAAATCGTTTAATTCTATTTCCGTAACGCAAAATCAGACGAAATATCAATCTTAGGATGGAAAGTAATAAATTCATAATTTTCAAAAACTTCATTCCGAGAAAAACATTGTCACTCTGACGTATGAAGCAAAAGTTGTCAATAAATAATCTTCTTAACGGAGAGGAGTTAAAAAATAATTTACCTTCGAAGCGATTATCGGTTCGTCGTCGTTGAATGAAAGTAGTTTACCCCTCGTTTTTTTTTTCCTGTGAGTATAAAAGAACTTGTATAACTTGAAATCAATTTCGAAGCAAAAAGTCAATAATGAATTCAAATGACACTCTGACAATTTCATTTATAATTTTCAAAGAAAATCATTCTGAGATTTCATTCTGAGAAAAACGTCGTTGCTCCGACGTACGAGGTGAAAGTTGACAGTGAACGATCATCTTGATGGAATTTTAAAAAAAATAGCCTCTTCACCTTCGAAATCGTGCAGCAATTATTGGCTCATCGTCGTTAAATTAAAATCTTTAACTCTTAATTCTTTAAATACGTATTTAATTCCTTTTCTTTTGGGTATAAAAGAATTTGTCTGACTTCGAGTCACCAAATCATCAGTCAACGTGAAAAGTAACGAGTTCATGATTTTCAAAGATTTCACTCTGAGAAAAACATTGTTACTCCAACGTTCGAGGTGAAAGTTGATAAATAATCTTCTCTGTCTCTGATAATCTATATCGTTTTGTGATCTCGAGGTTACACGACGGTTGTAGAGGGTCGAACAAACATCGATAATCGACGAATAACTCGCCGCGATCGAACGTCACTCGACAAGCTACAATGCTACAAGAGTTTATTCTTGGATATTCGGCTGCCGGATCTTGCAACATACACGCTCGAACAAACCGTTCGATGAAAACGCAAAATTGTTCCACGGCGGAGGAATTCTTCAATGTTCTTCGATTCGAATGTTTGCCCGCGCGTTCGTCGCTCCTCCAATTATCGTGGAACGAAAAAAGAAAGAAAAAGAAATGTAGAAAACATCCTTACCGATTGGTTTCTCGGGCATTGGAGCTCGCCGCGTCATTGATAACGAGGAAAGTTTCATTCTCTCCTGTCTTTCTGTCACATCCTCCAGGATCTCTCAAGGCTATATAGGGTGACAAATAAAAAGAGCTTGTTTCGCAGCATTTCATTTCGTTCATTTCTTTTTTCCTTTTTCGTTATTTCCTTCGTAAATTCGTCTCTCGGTGGGAGAGATCTCGCGAATCGTAGTCCGTAGACAGGTTTCGCGATTCTCGGATTCACCAGAATTTCTAAAGATGGGAAAGCATTCGATCATCGATGTTTTTTTCTTTTTTTTCGCGTTTCTAGGGCTAGCCTACGGGCTAGGATATTACACGAATCCATGCACCGAGAAGCAAATATATATATATATATATCGGCCTGTATCCATCGTATTGGCAAAAGTGAATTCGCCTGCTAACGCATGATTATCGGCAAACGTAATTTGCGAGACGCGCCGCCGGCCAATAATAGATTTCCAATTCGCTCGCCAGAAGGTTTTCATTAGACGGGCCATCTCGCGGGTGGTTGGGAGGAGGGAGGTTGTTCCGGTTGTTAATTCGAGGAAGCGTGCAAAAGTAGAAACTTCGAGTCGTGATGCAACGTAGATAGATCATCCCGCGTCTATTTGACGCTTGTTTCTCCTTCGAAATTCAACGAAAGAATTGAAGTCCTTGACTGCAAAAAGTCTCAGGCTGCACCGGAACAGGCACCAAGAGAAACACACGGAGCCAAGCTTCGACGCAGCTGCGCTTTGTAAATATTCTGTAAAGCACAAAACTCGGAAGATAAATGAAGGGAAAAATAACGAATGAATGTTGGACAGCAATGATGCTATCTGCAAGGGGGTGAGAAATTTTAATCGACCATGGGGGGGGTGGACATGATAAAGCGTGATACAGGAGATTCGAAGAGGAAACACGTAGTGAGAAATAAAGGGACAATTGATCATATGGGGGAATTTTAATTGATCGCGGAGGATTTTCCCGCGACCAAAAGGAAATAATTGTTGGAGGTGAGTATCAAAACGTCAAATTTCTCGCGTTCGTTCGAATTTGCGAACACTGTTGCCGACGTCAATCTTGTTTAATCGCGTTTCTTGTTTCTAGATTACTCGCATATACAGGGCGTTTCATCTTCATCCCGTCGCAGAATGTTCTGTAGTTAAAAATGATATAATATGATGAACATATAGGGTTGTAAATGGTTTAGAAGTTACAAGTAGTTACTTTGGAGAGAGGAAAGAAATCGTTTATTTACGGAAAGGACAGAAAATCCTTTCCTCTGTTGATTATTATACTTAGTATCTGCATCTTCAAATTTCTCATAAATGCACAGAAATCCATAGTCTGGTTGCCAGAAATACCAAAAACCTGTATCAGTATTGATACTAACGACGCACGTGACATTACATAACGTGCAATAACATGCGTGGTTGCAATGATCACAAGTTAACGACGAACATAACCTCTCTAACCTCTCTAATCAAATGAGAAAGTATTTACAATTTTCGATTCGCTTTCATTGTAATTCTGATAACGCAATCACAATCCTGTATTTGTACAATACGTTATATATTATTTTCTTAATTTTTAATCATAAAACACGCTGACACCGCGCGTTTGGCGAAGCGTGATCACGTGTTTTTATTCGTCAAACAGGTCCTTCCTATTTTTTTTTTTTTTTTTTTTTTTTGAGGCGGAACGCAATTCGTAAATGACCGAGAATTTGACGTTTCTGCCACTAACAATGTTCCCCGCACAAGAGGCTCCTCAACCTATCGGAAATAATCGAAGGCTGTTTAAAAATAAACCGATAAACGACAGAAGGAATCGAGCCGGAGCCGGAGCTTTTAACAGGTTGCACCCATCGCTATCTCGGCTCGTTTAATCTCCTGTTGCTCCGAACGTGGATCTTGCGGACGTTCTCGCGGCGAAGTGAAGCACTTGGTAAGATCAATCATTGAGAGAGGTAGCCACCTTCCATTGTCTTCTTTGACGCGAGGTCTCCTCGATGCTGACGCTTTGTCACGATGAGTTTAATACGCTCGCTGCCAAGGCCCTCGAGTGGTATAACCGCTCTGTACAGCGCCGTCGTCGTCGTGCACAAACTCTTTCCCTCCGCACTCTTTGTCTCTATCCGCAGGCTACGAATCCTGTCTTTCTTCCATTCGACACGTTGCAAAACGTCGATCCCGCTGTCAACGACATCATCACGCAGACTCGTGATCTTCTCAAGTCGACTTCCCGTCTACTTTACTCAATCTGTTGTTGTTGTTTCTTTCTCCGGCCCCGCTTTTCGTCCGACAAACGTTGGAAGAGATTTTTAATTTTTCTTTTCTTTTTGAATGAAATAACATACAAGCGTATATATAGTGATCATCGATAGAAGTAAGGAATCGATAAAGTCGGAATATATAATAATAATAGTTGATCGTCGAGATTTTGGAAAGCTGAATTCTTGGAAAAACTCTGCGAACGTATAGGGCGGACCAGTTAAATGGGATCGCCTAAATATCTCCGATCTTCTCTGAGTACAAAGTTGCATTACTTTAAAAGGGAATGTTCTTTCTCAATCATCATTTATTTACGAGGTCTCAAGGTCCCATTTGTTATTCCCTTTGCAATTAACATTTATTTTCGAACGCTCTTGCGTAAAAGAGTAAGAGAAGTGAATTCGACGACCGAAACGCAACTGTCATCATCCCGATCGTTTGTTTTTTCAGATTATTTGCGGTTTTTCCACGCTCGATGACCTTGGAAATGGAAAAAGAAACATTCCCATTCGCCCATTCCACATCTCTCACCCTTTTAGAATTTATCTCTTGTACATTAACAAAAAAAAAAAAAAATAAACGGGGAAATACGACATTTCTCCACAAATCGCGGAACACATGCGCGATGATCTTCAACCGATTCATCCGATCTCGTACCCGATCGACTTCTGATTATTCGCGAGAGAACGTTCGTCGCGGAATGGCGACGAGTAGAAGCATTTCACGAACGAGAGGGAAAAATCGACAGAGAGAGAGAGAATAGGGGAAGAGAGGTTTTGGTCCCCATCGCAGGTCCCCATCCATCGATAAACTCTTCCGGTCGTCGGTATATCGGGAACAATGGGGACAACGGGGGGTGGTGGTGTCGTTTTGGAATTGAACTCGACCAGCCAGTTCAATTGGCCGCTGGCGCACAATGAAACGAAAATTTCGTTTCTGTCTGCGAAACGCGAGACCGGCTTTAATTTGAAATAAGGGCGGCCGCAGGCTGCGGATGAGAGAGCGCCGCGTCGTTGGCTTAGCTCCACAGTCGCGTTGCGGATTGTGTTTTCGGGGGTGGCCCACATACACGGATATTTATTGGCGCGTCTTAACTTTCCACTCGTGGAAATTTCGCGAAGATCGCGCAGGCAAACTCCCGGCAATCGATCCCGCGAAAGTCGCCTCGGCTGCGACTTTCACCGAAGTTCTCCTATCTCTCTCTTTCTCTCTTCTGTCTTTTCGTCGGACAGCTTCAACTTGTCGATCTTCTCTCTCGATTTTCCACGTGTCCCACGTGATCGTGGAAAAAAATGATCGATCCTTGCATATGACGAAACGCGAGTAGTGGTAATTGAGATCGAAAGCTCGTATCGTAGCGATTATTCTCTATCCGGTTATTGAAATCATCGATCGACAGAACGGTTCGATTGTTATTTCTAATTCTAAAATTCATATGGTAAAATTATTTTAACAAGATCGTTGATAGTTACGTGACGACAATAATAATCGTGTCACAGTTCGATGTTGATTGAAGATTCCATTCAGAAAGAAAGAAAGGGAATTTTCACAATTCGCACAAATTGTTCTCCCAATTCGAAGCAAGCAACTTGCGCTAATCAGACAGACTTTTTTTTTATATTGGGGAAATTTTAAAAAAATGTGTAAAATATTCAAAGTTGTAATGCTTTTTATAATACTCGATATATGAAACATAATTTTCCATTTCAAGTTCAGCTTCTTTTTTAAATTATATTCTTCCGTGTCCTTCGCATTCTTCATTTATTGTTCTTCCGTTTCTTCAATTACGATTTTGGACGAAAATGTAATCCACAGTCTGCCGATTAGATTACTGATCTATTCGCGTAATTATCGCGCATTCTGATATTTCATTGTCAGTCAGTCAGTCGGTCACTAATATAATATTTGAATTCGAGATTCGATGAATCACAGTACACGTGGATGATCTAGATCGCGAACTTTCAACTCGAACATTGTTCGTTGGTGTGTTCTCACTTTCGACGCGTGATCTTGCCAAAGAGACTCGGCCGCCTTCTTCCGCCACAGCGTACGAGAAGTTTATTAATTACCTTAGCCAATGGCGTGATGCAAAACGCAGCCTAGCCGGAAGTAATCGGAAGGACAGAAGTTTATCCGCACGGCGGAGAAGCTCGAGGGAGCTTGCAGGCACGCTCGAATCCTGTCGTGTCCTTAATCGCCGTGTCCGACCGAGGAACAAAGTGCTCCTTTCAATGTGCACTGCCCCTCGAAACCGACCGGATACACCCACTCGGAAACGAGCTCCGGCCGGCCGAATTGTTCCCGTGATTTCACCGGAACGCGAAACGCTAATTAATTTATTCGCGGCTACGCAGAACGTTCGTTTCCGAGGAGGAGAGAATCAGCGGATCCGGTTTGATCTTCGGCTAACTGCCGCGACGCACGCGACCGAGCCGACCGAAACTTTTCCTTTTCCCGGACACTGTGTTTCTGTGTGTGTGTGTGTGTGTGTGTGTGTGTGTGTGTGTGTGTGTGTTCCAGCGTCGCTGCTTTCCGCAGAAGACGTAACGTGTGACGAACAACTCAACGAACAACAGGGAAGTCGCCGCGCCGGGTCGAGAGGGATCGCCTCGAAGGCACTTCGGAAAGTTGAACGCCTGTGTTGAAGTATAAAAAAAGTGCAGCGCCTTCGAGAGAGTCACTCTCGAGAGGCTCTGGCGATCGGCGATGGTTTTGTCGTTTCGCAACGACGCGAGATGGAATTTATTATTTCGTCTTGTTGCTCGTTCCTCTTGTCCCTTTTATTTCCCCGCACGCGTTAATTAAATTCGGTTAATCTCATCGAATTCTTAAACAGATCGTATGCTTCTGATGGAAGTTCAGATATGTTAGGTTGCACAATAGATTCGTTCACACTGTCGGTTACAACAAATAAATTAATGTAACAAAGTCTCGTGTGTATTTAAAATACGTGTATGTCGTACGTTCTTTGAATTGTATAATTATCATCTGTAGAGAATATGGTATTTTGTGTCGAAGTGATTAACATTCAAATGTCAACAGTGTTGAAATATAGGAATAATTAGATTAATAGGAAAGTATTTCAATGAGGTTAAGTCATTCATCAATCACAAGTGAAAGATTCTTTTCATATTTTCAATATGGTACATTATATTTTTTGCAATTATAAATACAGTAAATATTCCAATGAAATTATCATCAACTATTTTCTGCAATAGCAATTGATTCTTTTAATGTTTTAAATATTGTTTATTATAAATTCAATTTTATGTTATACTTGAAATATTTGTAGTATTTGTTCCCTTTCTATTTACAAATTATAAATACAGTAAATATTTCAATGAAATCAAATCGTTTATCAACCGCAAGTCTATTTCAGTGTTGAAATATAGAAATAATTAGATTGATAGGTTAGAAAGTATTTCAATGAGGTTAAGTCATTCAACAATCACAAGTGAAGGATTCTTTTCATATTTTCAATATTGTACATTATATTTTTTGCAATTATAAATACAGTAAATATTCCAATGAAATTATCTGCATGTCATCAACTGCAGGTCAACTATTTTCTGCAATAGCAATTGATTCTGTTAACATTTTAAATATTGTTTATTATAAATTCAACTTTATATCACACTTGAGATATTCATAGTGTTTGTTGTCTTTCTAATTATTATCGTGCTTTAATTTAATATGACTAAAATTAATGTCGTATTTTTCTTTCTGTGATATTTTCAAAAAC
This sequence comes from Tetragonula carbonaria, assembly GCA_032399595.1. Lineage (NCBI taxonomy): Eukaryota > Metazoa > Arthropoda > Insecta > Hymenoptera > Apidae > Tetragonula > Tetragonula carbonaria. Next base: position 1,495,561 of record JAUCRC010000001.1, read on the forward strand.
ACACAAGAGACGGACGAATTTATTATACATAACCTAATATTTTTGGGCTTGTAATTCTAATTTTCTTCTTTCCGTTTTACATATGATCTCCTCCGCGTCCATATTATCCTGTACGCGTTGGCAAGGCTGAATTACCCAATTTTGAAATGTTTCAATATATACGCGCCCGAACGAATCGATCGCAGATGGAAGTTCAAGTTTATTTCTCGACTTGTATAATTCGTCTTACTCCACTTTTATTCCGTATTATCCAGGATCTCTTCGCCGTTTCGTATATATACGCATATTCGACAAGGTCGAATTATCTAATTTTTAGACGCGTTAACGTACGCGATCGCAGACTTCAGATTTCATTTAAACTACTACTTCTCGACTCGTAATTCGTCTTCGTTTGTTTCCATTCCGTTTTATTTGTTTTTAGTAATCTGTTCAGGGTGTTGACGCACGTTGACAAGGTCGAATTATCTAATTTGTGTGTTTAATATATCCGACGAATCGATCGCCGATGATTCCAACACAACGAATGGAAGCTTCAATCTATTTCTCGACTCGTAATTCCTCTTATTCCGTTTTTATCCGTTTTATTTATTTTAGCCATCTCTTCAGAGTCTTGTACATGCTGTACAAGGTCGTATTCTAATCTAATATTTGAACGTTGATGCGCGCGGCTCGAGTCGATCTCTCGGATGATTCCATCGCAACGATGAAAAGCTTAAATCCATTTCTCGACTCGTTTTTTTTTACCCATTTATTTCAGCGAACTCTTCGGTGTCTTGTTGGCAAGGTTGAATTCTAATCTAATTTTTGAAGAACGTTAATGTACGTGTTTAACACTCGATCGTGAATGGAAGTTTGACCCCTTGGCGCCTATTCACATTGCGCGGAACCAATTATTGACAATAATTGCAGCAAAAAGAATATTTCAGACGTAGGTGAATTTCAATTTCACAATTAACAATCTTCCGTTGGTCATGTATTTTACTTAAACGCAATTATTTTGCAGTTATTTCATTTACCACCCTCGAAATGTAATGGTGTGGTAATCAATTAATTACGAAGAGACACAAATATGTAGCGTATGGAAAACGTGATTATGTATCGAACCATGTTTCGAATTGTATCATACATCTCACTAAACTGTTAGATATATTTATTGTGAAGCAAAGCTTAATTTCACCGTTAATTTCAATGACAGAATACGAGTAAATAAATAATAACCAATAATCGCGGGAAACCTCAGTAAGTGTATTCTGATTCAAGAAATGTGGTGCAGGATTGTGTGATTGACCCATGTTTCGAATTGTACCATCACTTTATCCTAGATCATCGGACACATTCGACTGTGTGAATGAAGCTTGAAGCTACCGTGCAAATTTTTACGTGCACCAGACTATAATAAATAACATTGGCGTTTTGATTATTTCCGACGAGAAGTTTCGCCGTTCTCGCTGTTCAGCTCGCCGATTCAAAGTTTTCACTCGAGCGGGTTTTAAAGACGATTTTTCTGTCTCATGTCGTTCGTCCGCGATGTCTCTTCAGCGTCGTGAAGGTCGAATTTCTCCGTTCGTTGGACACGTTACCATAACACGCACCGGCGGGCGAATCGATCGACGAGAGGAGAATCGAAGTAGTACAGACGTGTAAAAGGCGCGACAAGCCGCAGGGCACAAGTAGTAAGGTCCACGAAGGTGGCCCGACCCCGATAGAGAAAAGGCAAGCGGCGGCGATCGACGGAAGTGGTCGACCTGAATTTCAACGAAACTTTGCCAATTTGCAAGCAACGGCCGAATAAACTCTTTAACTCGGCTGTTTCTCCTCGATACATCCCTCCTCGATACTCGAGAAGAAGAATCGGTAAAAAAAGAAAAAAAATTACAAATTCACCGGGAACTCGGCTCGAAACGAGCGCTTTCAACACTTTCTTCTTTCTACCAGCTCGAGAAGGTTACTATGCCCTGGGAAGGGGGGAGGGGGGGGGATTAGTTCCTCGTTTTCTCGCGCGAACAAGAAGGATGATCCCTGCATGTCGATTGATTCTCTCTGTCGAAAAACTGAAAAGAAAGTGAAAAACACACGCGCGCGCGGCGCGTAAGTAGCAGGCGTTCCGCGTCTCTGGAACACACGCACTGACCTTGGCTTTATGGTGGTCCGGAGCGCGCGGCTGGTCGGTGGATCAGCTGACTGGAAACATGGTGGAAAACGGAGGGCCGCTGCAGCGCGCGTCCTCCCCCCTCCCGTGAAAAAAAAGCGGGCAGTGGAAAGAAGCGTGCTGGACACGGGGAAACGCGAAAAAGAAAGAGAGCAGGAGAAGAAGAGCAAGAGAAGAGTTTTGAGGGAGTGTGAGAAGCTGAAAAGGAAGAAATGAAAGAGGGTGGGGGGGAGAGGCGAGTTGCCAGGATCAAGAGTAGCTGCGGAGAGGGATGTCGGTGCCTCGTAGAAGGGGCGAGAGCCGGCGGAGAGAGGGATGTATTGATTGCGTGCGGTTAGTGCGACGAGGAGCGGCCGCCGTGAGTGAGAAAGTGACCGAGCGCGCGCACGAGAGAGAGAGAGAGAGAGAGAGAGCATCGCACAGGTGCGAGAGAGGGGGACGAAGAGACTTGAATTATAGCAGAAGAAACACACGCGCGGATATAAGGAGCGAAGAAGAACGGCGAATGAAGCGGGTAGCTTTTAGTTTGCCGAAGGTGTCAAGGGAAGCGAAGAAGCCGAAAAGAAAACGATCGACACAAACGTTACGGAATAACGAGAGACGATAAAACATTGGAAAGATGGCAGGCTGACTCCTGACAGGTGAATGGAGTAAATGCTCGAAAGGGAACAACGCGGTAATTGTTGAAAGGAGGAGGAGGAAGTAAAGGAGTCGAGGATGAAATCGAATCTTTGGAACTGGACGCTGTTTTCCAAAGTCCTGGTTCGTCTGCTGTCATCTGGCGAGCAAACTGCTCGCGGACGGACGCAGATTCACGCGACGATCCCTAGCAAAACGAGCAAAGGGACAGAGGCATGGACAGATAGATAAAGAGAGAGAGAGGGGGGGTCGGGAGAAAGCGAGATCAATGCCGTTACACTGCAATGCTGCCACATGCTATTCCACTTCCTTCCGGCCGGGTCGAGCACACGACGAGAAGTTTCACGAGGAGAGGGTTCGCGTCTACGTGAATGCGGCACGTCGCGCGGCGATCTAGGTCGGCACACGATGGTGTCATGTAAGTCACGAAGGAGGGAACGGACGAATTCCAATGACCGGTGTGGAGCTCTCAGAGATCGAACCCGCCTCTTCGATCAATGGGGAACAGCCGACATTGATTTCCACCCCATTTGACCGACCAGCTGCGCACCTTTTTTTCTTCTTCTTCTTCTTCTTCTTCTTCTTTCTCCTCTTATTCGATGAATGAATCTCGAACACGGGGCCAGAAGACTCGTTGTATTAGAGGAGAGGCGGAACGCCGTGGTTGGGAAATCGGCTCCTGACCGGAGATTAATTAACCGTCACCGATCGCATTAGGCCGAGTTCGAAGTTGTTTTTGTTAGCCTATCGATTGAAAAATGGCTGCGGAGGGCAGCGCATTTTCCGGAAACGATTCTCAGCGACGCGCCCCTGCATGTCTATTTTCCAGTTGATTTCTATCCCATGGAGATATCAACCCGATTGCAAATTGCGGCCTGCAACTTGGAAAATTATCTCTCTCGCTCGGTGGTTAAAAATTTTCAAGCGATGCTGGAACTCGAGCCGAGTTCTCTAGAGGCTGACGTAAGTTGCAAGAGAGCGGAGGAAGAATCGAAGGAACGCAGGAATAGTGTTCGATCGCGAGATCGTACGTCGATCGTGGAAATCGTTGGTATATTAATATACCTGGCCGGCGACTTTTAACCGACGCGACGCGTCGCGACACCGGCGACCGGGGAGATATAGATGGCGCGGCAGGTAGCGCGAGGCAGAATTTAGCGGCAGCGCACACGTGTGTGCGCCGCCCTCTCATTCATAATCCGACATGAATATGTAGCACCGATACCTCCCGTTGCTCGTTACGCGAGTAACTGCGAGCTGCGAAATATATCGTGCGTTGCCGCCGCGTTAGCATGCTATCGAAAGGCCAGCATGAGTACGTGGCCAGCATTATCCGGTGTCACTACGGCGTACTCCATCTTGTAAATCGATGCGAGCGTGGAGACCTGGTGCTGCTGGCCAGGCGGGAAAGAAGGGAAAAAAGGAAAAAAAAAAAGAAAAAGTAGACCGGAACAAACAAAGCGGTTGGAACGAAAGAAGAAACGGCGGAAAGCAGGAAAGTCCGTGTAAAACTCTGGCCTGGATTTTTACTAATCGTCACTTGAGTCGAGATTTTCGATCGATCGTCGCTTTCTCTCTCTCTCTCTCTCTCTCTCTCTCTCTCTCTATTTCGGTTGTATCGCGAGTCGAATTCGCAGACGAATTCTTCTGGTTCTGTGACGATCCTTCGATCGATAGTTGAAGGCGCAATCGCGGGCCAGATTGCGGGAAAGAAACCAAAGGTCGAAAAAAAAGGATAGTCTAAGTACTGATGTCTTATCCCTTGGAAAATTCCTGGCGAATCGTGGCACGCGATTCGTCGACGATCGTTGCAGTCGATGCGCTACCCGTTCTCCCCTGTGACGTTACATAAGCTACGTGAACGTCCTGAATCACAGTTTTATTTTTCGAAATCAACCTCTCGCCATGGTCGTGTGTGTCGTCGAAAGACGACATTTCGAGGTTCGTGTAATCGTGAAATTTTCGACGAGGCTCTAACCAATTTCGTGCGTTTTCAACGAACGAGAGTATCGGTCGGACCGGTTCCCTTTCACAGTGAGGCTGGAATGTACGATCCGAGTGGTTAGAATCATCGCGAGCATGTGACTTTTAGGAACGCACGAAGACACGACGACACCGAGAGGGATTTCCAAACAAACTCTCTCGCTCGAGACAGAGGGAAAGCGATCAAAGACGTGGAAATTTCTGGAAAGAAATTCGCTGGAGGGAATTCGAAAGCACGGATGTTTGATTGGCCGGAGACGGAGAAGCGCGCCGCTGGTATCGATCAACGCCCCAACCACCGACAAAAGTCCCCCCTCCTCCCGGAGGACTCGCAGCGATCGCGACCGGCCGCCAGGAGGAAAGAAAGGAAGGATCGGTGCCGCAAGATTAAGTGGTGCAAAGGTGGAAAAAGTCAGACGGCAGGGAAGAAGAAAGGTAACGGCGCGACATGGCGTGGCGTGGCGTGGCGTGGCAGACAAGAGAAGCGCGCGCGCATCGAACAAATGGCGCATAGTCGACGAACGACGTTATCATCGTTATCGTCGTTGTCATTGGCCAAAAATGTGGCGGACGCTTCGAGCGGCCGATTTATCGTCGTGCTCGAACGCGGCGTATTAACCGCGCCTCGTGTGCTCGATCGCGACCGACCGTCTGCCTTATCCGCAGAGGGGGGAGAAGGGAGGACCGTGAACTGGGGCTTGGGGAGAGCGAGGGGTTGCGGAGAGTCGCGAGCTTGCTGGAGGGTGGCGAGTGCGGCGAGGGGGTACACCCTCGTTGCCCAGCATGATTACGCAACAGCCATTGATCTCCTCGTGCCGATAGTCGAAACCTCGTGCTCACCACGATGCCAGATCGCGAGCGGCGTCTCTTTCTCCTCCCCCCTCCGTCGCTCCTCCCGATCGTCCCGTAGCACTCGCGCACTCGTCAAATTGTTCCAAATACGTGGCGTTTCGAAGTTTTTGGAAAAAGAGAGACAGAGGTAGAGAAGATGGTCGAGAGCGAGAGAAACGGTTGGGTGGCGACCATGGTGGTGGTGTGTACGATGATTGGAACGAACGAGAGAGAGAGAGAGGAGGGAGAGTGATGCAGGTGAAAAAGTGAGAGTCAGTGAGCAAGAGGGGTGTTTGTGGAAGAGCGCAGGTTTACAAGAGCGGAGAGGGGAGAGAAGGAAAAGAAGGGGAGAACGCGTAGAGAATCGGAGAGTCGGACAGAAGAAGGGGGAAGGGAGAAAAAAGAAAAAGGGAAAAACAGCGGATGGATGGATGGAATAGTAGGCACAACGGATGTGGCTGGCGCCTATACCGAGCTTTTGTTACGACACCGAGCCTTCTATTCGCGATATTTGTTAGTCGGGTAGTTGCCAACAGCGCGTTGCGATCTCTTCTCTGCCACCACCACCACCGCCACCACCACCACCACCACCGTGTTACAAGCGAGACCCACCTCCGTCGGCGCCAACTTCCACCGGCGCTCGCGAGACAGAGAGAGAGAGAGAGAGAGAGAGAGAGAGGAAGCGAAGGAGGGAGAAGAAGAGCAAGCGTGTGCTCGGAGAGTAAAGCGGTGGCGGTAGGTAGTTTCTCAGACGAGTTCCCGTCGGCGTAGCGCAAAGGTGGAACGGAACGGAAAACTACTGGTCGGTCGGTGGTCCTCGTGGTCGGGTGTGAGGCGCGCGTGCGAGCGAAGCCGAGAGCGAAAGGGAGCAGGCGCGAGAGCAGGCCCCCGATCCGGACAGGAACGGGTAGGTTCGCGTTGCGATTCGAAACGACGAGAGGCGAGCGAGAAGGAAAACAGGAAGGACGTACGGAAGGAAGGAAGGAAGGAAGGAAGGAAGGACGGAAGGAGAAAGAAGGAGCAGCAGGAGAAGGAGAAGGAGGAGAAAGAGGAGGAGGAGGAGGAGGAGAAGAGGGAGGAGAAGGAGTAACAGCAGCAGCAGCGACAGCGACAGCAGCAGCGGCAACAGCAGCAGCAGCAGCAGCAGCAGCAGCAGCAGCAGCAGCAGCAGTAGCAGGGGTAGGGGAGCGAAAAAGGAAGGAGCTTCGCGGAAAGATCGGACTCAGTGTGTCAGTGTACCGAACGGTGCGTTCAGATGATAGGTGCCTCCCGGTGGAGGCGCTTCAGTCGGCCGGCCGCGATCCGCTTGATCGAGATATTCCGCGCTGCTGCGGCGACGGGACGCGTGTCATCAGCTTCGTTCGCGTCCTACCGTTGCCCGTCGTCTTGCTCGTCCTCTTTATGACCGCCTGTTTTGGTGCTCGTCGTCCCCGCGAGACTCAAAGGCGTTGTCGTCCTTGACGAGGCTCGGTCTCTCGTCCGCCTGGCCGTGGTTACGCGTCGAAACGGATCTCGATGGCTCGTGCGCCGTGGCTGCCACTGTGCTCGGCCCGCCTCTCCACTCTCGTACCTTCGTTCGTCGTCTCCGTCGTCTCCGTCGTCGTCGTCCTCGCCGTCGTCGTCGTCGTAGCCGCCGCCGATCGACACCATCACCACCAACAGTGATCGCGTGTGAACGATGCGTCAGAGTAACGGAACGCACCGCGTCAGTTAACGCTTCCTGTACGTCTCTTTTCTTTTTTGTTTCTCGTCCTCTCTTCTCTTCTCTTCTCTTCTTTTCGCTTCTCGGCCACCCGTCGACGTTTTCACCTCTCTGTCGTTTCTTTCCTCTATCCCGCTGGTTGTCAGACCGCCCACGCCGTTGCTCTTTTTTTTCTCTCTCTTTCTCTCTCTCTCACTCTCACTCTCACTCTCTCTTTCTTTCTTCTCCTTGGATCGAGATGCAGCGAGGAGACTCGCGAACTGGTGCGCACCGATAGAAAAAAAAAAAAAAAAAAAAAAAAAAAGGAAAAAGGGAACCCGTTGTCGGGAAAACGGGGGGCGGGGAGGGGAGAGGGGGGAGGGCGGGAAAGGGAGGCTCCGAGTGAGAGAAGAAGGGTGCGTGTGCGAGCGTGCGAGCGGTGCTGGTGCGCTGTTGAAAGCAGGGTGACAGGTACTATTATTAGAGCGAGGAGAGGCGAGCGTGCGAGAGCGAGCGAGCGAGCGAGCGAGTGAAAGGCGGAGAAACGAACCGAGTGAGCGAATGAAGATGTAAATGTAAACGAGTGGAACGACAGCGATTCGAACGAGAAAAGAGAGAGGGAGGTTCGAACAGAGAAAAAGAGAGAGAGAGAGAGAAAGAGAGGAGAACGAGAAAAAGTCAAAGAGGAGAGGAAAAAAACGCGAAACGATCGAGAAAAGCGGAGAGCAAGAGCTCGCGGGAGGTCTCTCTCGCGGAAAAAGGGATTTTCGGATCGGTTGAGAAAAAGAAAAGAAAGAAAGGAAAAGAGGAAGAGAAAGGAGAGGGAGAAAGGAAAGAGAAAGAGAGAGAGAGAGAGAGAGAGAGAGCAGCCATTTTGATAGGTGGCTGTGTGTTGTGCGCTGCTGCCGCTACTGACTGCGCTGCTGGTGCTGCCTCTTAGCGTCGCTGATCATTGGTGTTCGCGTCACGGTGATCGTTTTTGGTAGTGCTCGTGTTGGTTCCTCGTGGTGGATCGGTCTCGTGTCGGTGCCCGATTGGTGTTGGTGCGACGGAGCAAGCGAAATTGGACAGGGCGAAGGAGAGAGCGAGAGAGCAAGAGAACGAAAGAGAGAAAGAGAAGGAGAAAGAAAGAAGAAACGAAGAGAAACGAAAACGAGAGAGAGGATACACTGAGAAAGAAACGAAGAGAAAGAGAGAGAGAAAAAAAAAGAAAAGAGAGAGAGAGAGAGTGACAAGGAACGGGCAGATTGGGGGCTGCTGATAAAGGGAAAAAGAGGAGAGAAAAAAGAGAAAAAGAGCAAGAACTCGAGAGGAGCGAAGAACACGGCCGGTGTGTGTTCAGAAACGGAGTCGAAAGTAGTGGAAGTCGGTGGTGGAGAGTACACGAAGGAGGAGAGTACGCACGTAAAGAGGAGAAGGAGAAGGAGAAGGATTAAGATAAGGATAAGGAGTGGAGCAAGAGGAGCACGAGGAGAGGAGTGAAGAAGGGGAAGCGTAGTGGAGAGAGGAGTGGAGAGGAAGCATCGTCGGGTGCGTGTTGTGCGGGGGTGCACCGCTCTCCGGGGGCATGGGGCTCGGGAGGGGGATCCGCCCCCTCTCGTAACCGCCGCGAAGCGCCAAGATTTCCCGCACCGAGTTCATCGAGAAATGGGGGCTGACCCCTGTCCTCAAACCGAGGCAGGACCTACGCCCCCACCGGAATAGTGCGGAGGAACACGGTGACACGAGGTACGACTACTACTAGCCATCCACGTCTCTCGTTCTCTATCTTTCCGCGATCGATCGATCTGGTCGGTCGATCGTAAGAGGTTTCGACCTTTCTTTGCATGCCGGACACATAATACCTTTCTATCATCTACTTGCACCGGGTCGTGCAACCTCTGCCTCCGAAGAGTAGTTGTTCCAATTTTTCTCTCTGTGTCAACCAATTTTCTATTTTCTATTCGTTGCTGTTATTATTGTTGTTGTTATCGTTGTTGTTGTCGTTGTTGTTGTTGTTGTTGCTGCAACTTACTTTTATCATCGTTGTAACAACTGGTCGGTTGCCATCGTTCGTTCCGGTTGCAACCGATCAGGCGCCGTGGACGCGCTGGACTTTTAGCGTCCTCCGCCTGCTGACTAACAACAATTAGCGTAGTAGTGAAGTTAGAGTTAATTAAAAAAACACAAGGTTCAATGTTGTACGTCGTGTGGCTGTTCCTTTCAGTTACTAGCCATTGCGCCGTAGCCAATTGTTACTTAGCGATACATAGTTCGTTAGTACCGCTATCTTAGAAAACACTACCGATCGTTCCAAACGTAGATTGCGAATGCTTAGACCTAGGTTTAGGCTCTAGGTTTCTTTACACCTTGTTCTTTGCGAGAGAGTTTCTCTCTTTCTATCGGCTCGCGAGCAGCGATCCAAGAATAGGAACGCGCGCACGCCTGCTCTCTCTCTCTCTCTCTTTCTCGAGAGAGAGAGAGAGAGAGACATAAATTCCTACGCGTCACAGAAACACGCGTTTTCGTAATTTCTCCAGAGTGAGATTGAAGTAGCGCCGGTTTGTCTCGGCGCTGAAACTTTACAACAAGCGGAAGGAAGAAAACACGCAAGCTGGAACGAAAGGAACGTATATTTATCTGCGTGCCGTGGCCAATAACGTGTTTCCCATACCGATGGGATTCTATCCGCGCGATCGGACAGCGCGACTCGCGAACTCACTCGCTCGCTCGCTCCCCCTTTGGGTGGCGCGGCGAAGAGGGGAGGCGAACAAATGATCAGCGATCCGGAAGCGTAATACGCGGAACAATTTTATACCCGGCAATTCGTATTGACATTCGATATTTGCTTTCTGTCGTCGCGTTCCTCGTTTCTCTTTTCCATTTCCGTGCGACGTCGCGCCGACCGGTCGCTCCTTCATTTTCTTCCATTTCGCTCGGCTACCGATTTTTACATCCATCCATCCATCCGAGGTCTCTCGCCTCGCGTAATTGCGCGAGAAATTTCGCGGCAGTTCCCTCTCCAAATGGGGTTTGCCAAACGCTCGTTCCACTTTCAAACGGTGGAATCGATTTTTTTCCAATCGTAGAATTCGCAACTCTCTTCGGGAATCTCAAGATCGTGCTATCGTTGCAACTCTGAATTCGATTCCGAAAACCTAAGCGTTGTCCAACGAATTCCGCTTCGCTTCGTAGCAATTACTGATTCAGGTTAATCACTCGTTTGGCCGTGAATTATCGAATCTCCGCGAGCACTCTAAGCACTCTAAAAATACACGGGCATTCTTGACCGAGTGGACCGAGCATCCGCGTGTCGCGCGTACGTGATGACGCGGCCTCCTCCGCGTGACAACAGGCGCTGACATTCTAGAAACTCGCCTGGAATTTACGTCGCGGTTTACTCGCGCTGCATCGCGTTGCCACGTTGAACCGCGAAGCGACGAGATCGGTCGGAATCGGTTCGATGGAATCGATCGCGATGTGAACGAGAGCCGCGTGGCTGATCGGTCCATTACATGACCGCTACTCGCGTAAATATTTATAAAGGACGTGCGATGGCTGACCTGGGCGCAAATTTAACTTTCAATGATAATTTGTTAATAAATGTTTGAAACGATCTTCCTCGGTATTTGACTGGTAATGGATTTCAATTAACGGTATGTAGCTTGAAGCTATGCAAATAATAAATTGAAGAACTGATTATTTGTGAAAATTTACTTGGTAATTGAACGTTTATCTTTGAAATAAGATTCAAAATAAATGGCACCAAAATAAAAAGAATGAAAAAGAACGAAATAATCAATAAAAATCAAAATGAAAATTAAGATAATTTGCTAGTGTGCGTTAATTAGAGGCATATCTGGGCGAAATTTAACTTTCAATGACAATTTGTTAATAATTTTTTGAAACGATCTTCCTCGGTATTTGACAGGTAATGGATTTCAATTAATGTAGTTGAAGAATTCAATTAATCTAGTTGGTATGTAGTTTGAAGAAATTTGAAGCTATGCAAATAATAGATTGAAGAATTGATTATTTGAAAAAATTTACTTGGTAATTGAACGTTTATCACTGAGATAAGATTCAAAATAAATGGAACCAAAATAAAAAGAATGAAATGATCAATAAAAATCAAAATGAAAATTGAAGATAAATTATTAGTATGTGTGATTAGTGCCAGGCCTGATTTACTAGATAATTGAACGTTTGTCTTTAAAATAAATACATTCTCAAGTAAATATTAATAAAACCAAACTACTGAAATGAAGGAAAAATCGATGAAAATCAATATAATTTATTAGTGTGTGTTATCACGGCAGAAATTTTTCTCAACTTTTAATAGGGTTCATTTCTCAAACAATTGGCCCGTTAATGAACAAAATTTGAGGATCTGTTAAAATTGCACATGAGAATAGTCTCTCCACTGATGACGTATTATATTTTACAAGTACTTGTTTCATTTATATATAGTCACGGAGCATATCTAAATTTCTTCCATCGTCATCAAATAATCGGGCGACATCCATTTTCCTTCTAAACTTGTGTTTGTAAATGAACGCAATAACTATGTATCCGTAGTCGCAGAATAAGGAATAGTAAATACAAACGTTGGATATTGAGAAAGTCACTTGATTTCTATCCAAATCAAACAACAGATAAAGATACTGACAAACAGTGAATAATTCCTTTCACGAAGTAACAAATAAATCATCTAATTGGAAATTGAATTAATTTAATTTTTGAAATAATTAATAACGTTAATCTCGTTACTTCACAAATAGATTATTTCTGAAACAACTTTAAAAATAACAACTAAATTTAAAGATAATGTTATTTGAAAATTTCGAAACGCCTAGGCCTAAATCAAAGGTGGCTAACTGGCGGCTCTTGCCCCCCCTCTACTTTCCTGATCGCTAGCGCTATCCCCTTCCTCTTTACACTACGTTGAGAGCCACGTCGCGGCCATAATACTCGCGTTAGATATATGTACACGTATACATATAAATTATTCTCTTCGCTGCTAAAGTTAAACGAAGACAGAGAAAGTAATTTGTACCGCTCGTTGCGGAACCTAATAGAGTGGAAACTAATATTCATGGTGAAGGAACCGGCAGACTGATTGCGAATGACCAATCCGTGCGGAGAAGAAGTTCGCCCTTCTTTTCTGCATTAGATCATTTTTCATCGCGATCGTGCCTCGAGCTGGACCACCGAGGTCTCTCGATCCCAAACTGCTCGCTGGCCCGAGTCTTTCACGCGGAAATGAAATAACGAGCGAGCAACGAACGAACGAACGAAGGCGTTCGCGTGGTAACCAGGTTAGGAAAACTTGCGAAACTACTTTTTCAACCTCGCGAAAGTTCCCCGTCCGAAGGAGCCGGAAAGTCGGACACGGAAAGGAGCCGAAAGAGAGAGAGAGAGAGAGAGAAGAAAATTGCAAGAATTACGATCGACCAGGCTAACGGGATTAAAGAAATCGATTAAAGTCGGACAGACAGAGTTTTTCGTAAGTAGCGGGATCGGCCGAATTAATCCGCGAAGCAATTTCAACGAAATTCTCGTCGTTCTTGTTTCTTTTCTTTTTCTTTTTCTTTTCTCTCTCTCTCTCTCTCTCTCTCTCTCGTCACAAAGTGACGTCTACCTTGGTAGCTTCGAAAAGTTGATCGAAAGGGGGACGACGCCGCGAACTTCTCCGAAGGCCGTGAGACGGAACGCGCAAAGGTTGCAAGAGGCACGAGACGGAATAACGAACGACTTTCTATTCGAAATGGCTGCTGGCCAAGCGGACCATGTTCCTTCCAACGGTGAAAGAAATTCGGGCCGCGACCGATTGCCAAATTTAACAAACAACCCAATAGGGTTAATGATATACAACCCTTCCCCCCACCCCCCACCCTCCGTTCGGGAATCTCAGGATGAGTGACTATGTTTGTCTAGTAAAAGTAGCACGATAAATATAGGTTAGGTTTCGGTTAGGTTTAGGTTAGGTTATAAATTACACAACAAATGCAACGTTTGCGATATAAACTGTATAATGTGAAGGCGTATAATGAATTCCGTATGCAATATGCAATATACAATACAATAAATACGATATAATTAAATGGAACGGGTGTAGAACATACTTTTACAGGATAAAAACTCTGTTCATATGCATAAATATATTATGTTACATTGTGTTATTTTATTACGATATATAAAAATTTCATAGGAAAATCGAATCAGATACAAAATACATTTATTTGTATTGAATTTTATATCAATTTCAAGTACAGTTACATATAGTGTAATTAAACATAATAGATATAAAATATACTTTATAAAACAAAGACTTTGTTGATATATTAATGTATTTAATTATTATGTTGCAATATACAAATATAACAAGATTAAATTAAATACAAAATACATTTAATTATGCTGAATTTTCAATTAGAATGAAATTAAATTCATTTACATTGAATTTTAAATTAAAATTACATAATACAATATAACTGAACACATTATATATATATATATATATATATATATGATATATTAATATATTGTATTGTTATGTTGCAATATACAAATATAACAAGATTAAATTAAATACGAAATACATTTAATTATGCTGAATTTTCAATTAGAATGAAATTAAATTCATTTACATCGAATTTTAAATTAAAATTAGATAATACAATATAACTGAACATATTATACATATATAATACATTTTATGGAACGAAGACTCTGTTAGTACATAAATATATTGTATTATTATGTTACAATATATACATACAGTAAAATTAAATCGAATGCAAAATATATTTAATTTTACATAAAAATTAAAAATGCAATACAATACAATTAAACACAGTAAATGTAAAACATATTTTATAAAAATGAAACTTATGAACGAAAACTCTGTTAATATATCAATATACTATATCATATGAAAGTGTGCGAAAAGTTTTTTTCGTTTCATTGATGAATATTGTATTGCACAATATTTTATGTTGTAGATCATGTTATTGAATTATGTACGATCCACTCTGATTTATTATTCCTCCGTCTGTCCAGAAGCGCCATAATGTCATCTTCCTAAAAATTTCTGGGATTTGCTAGCGAAATATTGTTCGTGCATTGAGGTGTCATTTACCGAGCGAAAATCTTTTACCGCGGAAGTTATACTTTTCAAATGAAAGGGGTAGATAGTAATCAAATTCTTTCTGGGGTAATATCTGAGGGACATTCCCTCATCTGATCGTTATCTGTTCCTTTCATTAAAAAATTCCCTCCTGGTGGCTTAGTAAACGATATAGAAATCTCCAGTAATATTTCGCTGGCAAATCTCAGAGATTTTGGAAATGGTGTTGCGAGATCTCCGGGGAAAAACAAAATAGATCACAGTTCAATAACTTGGATGCCATGAACCATGAAATACCGTGCACATGAAACGAAATTATGAAACTTTTTATCATATTATATTACATATTGTATTACAAAATATCTGTACACGATGATCCGCGACAAGTATATTATCTGAATAGCAAAAATAAGAGTGTTAAACATTTCGTTGGCAAATCTCGGAAATTTCTAAAATCGTGCATATTATTCATCAACAAAACGAAAAGAAACTTTTGGAACAATCTAGCATAATATAATGTATTATGATACACATTATATTATAGTACATATATTATGTATTATAATACAATATATGTATGTATTATAATATCATATATGTATGCATTATAATACAATATATAATAACATATTATTTATAATATATTATAAAATATGTGCACAAGATGATCGACGACAAGTGCTGAATATCAGAAGTAAAATTGTTCGACGACTTCCTGAGCGGAAGTGCACGCGCCTTGTGACGCACGTACGCTCCTAACCTAAACCTTCCGGAGGACGAGGAAACGGAAAATACGCGCGCGCGTCGAGCTAATTACCGCGCGGGATCGCGAGAAGCGGTGAAAGAGAAAAGAAAAAAAAAACACAGAAGAAAGAAAAAAAAGAACAAAGCTGAAGCAGCGGCGAGTATTTCCAAAGGGAGAGGTCTCGCGAGGGCTATCGTTGTGAAACGCGCGCGGCACCGCTCGAGTGACAGTTTTTTGCTCGCGCGACTCGTTGGTTTCGCTTGGCTTAGCTGGCTTGGTTTCTCACGTGTTTTCGAGCTGGCGCAGCGTTTCGACGCGCGTGAACGCTCGTGTCCTCCTTCAATAACGCGTGCACCACTCGCCTCCAACCTCTTGGAAAATGCTCGCGATTTCGAGAAAACTCGCCTAATGCGAGCCTTCAGCTTCCGGCGGACCGTGCGAACCACGCCTCGAACTGGTTCGCGATCTGGTTTCACCATCCGATTTTCAGTTCGTGTAAAAGAATTTTTCCTTTCTTTTTCTTCGATTTTTCTCGCGCTCTCTTGAAGGAACTAGCAGGTGTGCAGTTTAGTTTTGATTGACGAGACGCCGAGCGTATTTTTTTTACGTATAAAAGAATTTTCTTCGATCGACGTTTCGATTTTACGAGATTATCATTCATCGATAGGCTCCCTCTCTCTCTCGAAATTGGCAGGTGTTATTTTATATATATATAAATTTAAATTAAAAAAAAAATTAATACACGAATAAATAATTGGATATAAAAATAATAAATAATTATTCAAGTATAATGGGAAACATTATTAACAGGTATATTACGTGTTTAAATTATACGTATATCATATTTAAATACATCATATTTAACTATATAATTATTTTTGATTCTTCGCGTATAAAAGAATTTTCTTCGATCGACGTTTCGATTTTTCGAGATTGTTATTCATCCCCTACTCTTGGTCGATAGGCTCCCTTTCTCTCTCCAAATTGGCAGGTATTATTTTATACATATATATATATATATAAATTAAAAAAAAATTAATACACGAATAAATAATTGGATATAAAAATATTAAATAATTATTCAAGTATAATGAGAAAAATTATTAACAGATATATATTTATGTGTTTAAATTATACGTATATCATATTTAAATACATCGTATATCATATATCATATTTAAATCATATTTAAATCATATATCATCGTATATCATATTTAAATCATATTTAACTATATAATTATTTTTGATTCTTCGCGTATAAAAGAATTTTCTTCGATCGACGTTTCGATTTTTCGAGATTGTCATTCATCGATAGGCTCCCTCTCTCTCTCCAAATTGGCAGGTATTATTTTATATATATATAAATTTAAATTAAAAAAAAAATTAATACACGAATAAATAATTGGATATAAAAATAATAAATAATTATTCAAGTATAATGGGAAACATTATTAACAGGTATATTACGTGTTTAAATTATACGTATATCATATTTAAATACATCATATTTAACTATATAATTATTTTTGATTCTTCGCGTATAAAAGAATTTTCTTCGATCGACGTTTCGATTTTTCGAGATTGTTATTCATCCCCTACTCTTGGTCGATAGGCTCCCTTTCTCTCTCCAAATTGGCAGGTATTATTTTATACATATATATATATATATAAATTAAAAAAAAATTAATACACGAATAAATAATTGGATATAAAAATATTAAATAATTATTCAAGTATAATGAGAAAAATTATTAACAGATATATATTTATGTGTTTAAATTATACGTATATCATATTTAAATATATTACAGTATTAATATATAATAATTTATATAATTATCTTTGGTTCTTCGCGTATAAAAGAATTTTCTTCGATCGACGTTTCGATTTTTCGAGATTGTCGTTCATCCTCTACGCTTGGTCTCTCTCTGGAAACTGGCACCGGTGTACATTATTTTCAGTTAACGAGACGCTGAGCGTATTTTGAACGCGTGCGAAGCGCAGAGACGAATGACGAACGAACGTCACCACGCGCGACGTTAAACGGCACTTCGTTCTGGGCGCTAACGATCCGAAAAATGGAGCGGGAATTGAAGAGTTGAAGCGTCGCGCGTGCAAGTAAATCTCGTCACGATTAGCAATTATTATAGCTCGCGAGTTTACCGAAATGAGAGCAATTGTCGTCGGTGTTCGTTTCTCCAAAATCTTTCGCCTTGTTTCCGCGAATTCATCCTTGCTAGTTACGTTAAAGTTTGCGTGAAAAATTCGCAGAAACGGGGGAAAAAAGGAAGACTTTACGAGAGTTCCGAGAATCGAATGTGGAAGGAGGCTTCTGACGTGTGTAGGCTGAGACTCGAATTTTGTCGGAATAAAATAAAAGGATATTTCATCTACGTGAAGTTTATTAAAAAAAATATAGGGATTGATAAAACAGGAGTCCCGATTTAAAGATTAAAAGACTCTCGCTGTCACACTCCCTGAAGCCTTCCTATTCTCTCGTCACTCTCTATTAAATCCCACTGTGTGTCCTTACTCGCGAATCTCTCTCTCTCTCTCTCTCTCTCTCGATTTTCACACTCTGACTCGATTCTCTATCTTCCTAGATTTTTACAATTTGCCTCCTTCGTCAATCTCACGCACACAAACACTCGTACCCTTAATACTTTCAATTTCTAGACCTGGGCTAGACTAAAACAAATGTTCCCTAGGCCTAGCCTTAACGCTGTAACCATCTCTGCAGGGGACAATCGTCTAGTTCTTGGGTCAGGAACTGAAGAAAGTTTCGGGGCCTTTCTTCATCCCATAGATGAAGGAAGGAAGACGAAAAATGACGCGGGTGGAGGCGAGTCGATGGCTGTGCAGAAAATGTGCAACATCGAATAGCCCTCTCGGGAGCACTCGATGCCCTCGAAGCGCGAGTCGAAGTGCTCGAGGGAATCAGGTGACCAGAGAGAGAAAGAGAGAGAGAGAGGAGACAGTTTCTCTCTCCCCGTTCCCACACCCTTCCACGAGTCGGAATCTTCGAATTAATGACTCGAATGGAGTTCACTGGCGTCGAGTCTGGCCTCGATGGCCACCTCGATGAGAACGCACGATCCTGGTGGTTCGAGGAAGACGTCGTTAGAATCTGGGGGGACGCTCGGTGAGCTTCGGGGTTTGCATGCAGCGTCAGCTCTTCCTCCTCGTCGTCGTTCTCGTCGTTCTCGTCGTTCCGTCGCTCGATCTCTCTCTCTCAATGTGGGTCAACTCCGTACTGGATTATGCTCGAGCACGAATGCACGCGCGCGATTTCCAAAACGAGGTCTCGCCAAAACTCGAGACTCGCCTGGTACTCCGACGGAGGGAGAGAGAGAGAGAGAGAGAGAGAGAGAAGGACACTAGATTCACATGGACTACCCTAAATTCAAAGAGTTCGAACGTCGTCTTCCACTGAAAAAGGGCCCGCCACCTTCTCTTCGGAGGAGCGCGAGCACGATCGAACGCGACTCGTTTCAACACCCGAGGACGCTCGTATTCTATTTTTGCCACGCTACGAGGGCTGGACTGTTTACCAGCCAGTGAGTAAACGAAGAAGACCGCTTCCGTACTTGGAAGCTGCGTTTTCTCACAGAGAAGGCGTGCAGTTCTCTCAAAGAGACGCGTTATCGTTATCGTAGGGCCCTTCGACGTTCGATCCTCTAAACGCGCCGTGGCGTCAAGGAAAATTCTCTGGGATTCGCCTAAAGCGGCCACATTCATCCCAAGTTCCATCGTTGTTTAAATTCTGCAACAACTGCTCTTCATTCTCCTTCACTTCTGGAAAACTAAGGAAATATTTCAATACCCAAAATAAGAAAAAATGAACTGGGATACTTTTTCTTAATCTCTTGCGCTGGAACGACCTGCCACGCACGTCGAGAATTTTTTTGTCCCAAAATTGCTATATTTTCTCAGTTTTAAGTATATCCTAACCGAGGCAAAATAAATAATAAATTTATTACTTCTTAGCAATAATTTCTATCCAGTGATATCATACCGAGTTCAAAAAGAAAGCGACGAATTATTGTACACGGTTTGGTCACTCGTTATGGTCCGCGAACCAGTTGCCAGCGCAAGCGGTTAAAATCTTGATTTGAAGCAGGTTAGGATTTTACACGATAAAATAAATTGCAATATGTTCTTAGTTTCAACTATATTCAAATATAACCTAAAAGGCAAAACAAACAATAAATTTATTACTTCTTAGTAATTTTATCCAGTGAAAAAGAAAGCGACGTATTATTGTACACGGTTTGGCCACTCGTTATGGTCCGCAAACCAGTTGCCAGCGCCAAGGGGTTAAAATCTTGATTTGAAGTAGGTTAGGATTTTACACGACAAAATAAATTGCAATATTTTCTTAGTTTCAACTATATTCAAATATAACTCAAAAGGCAAAATAAATAATAAATTTATTACTTAATAATTTCTATCCAGTGATGTCATACCGACGAGTTCAAAAAGAAAGCAACGAATTATTGTATATTGGTCACTCGTTATGGTCCGCGAACCAGTTGCCAGCGTCAATATGTATTAAATTTCTCGTTTCTAGAAAATACAAGATATTACGGAAAGTACAGAAAATACAGAATCAGTTTTAAAAAAAACTCAGTTACAGATAGTAATGCACACAAAAGGTAAAAGGAAAAAAAAATACTGTCATTACAAATTTGATAATTTCTGTAATCACAAAGTTTATTAGTCTTTAGCTATTTTAATAACGCGGAATTGGGAAATCCATTTCTCTGGTAAGATTAACCATCTTTCTGCCTATTTCTCTTTCGTATTTAATTTCTTGTTTTTTGTAAGTGATAATAAACCTCCTATTTAATGACAGCAATATCAGAGCTGGAAGACGATTCGACATTTCAAAACACGTGTTTCAACATGTTGTCGTCGCACGAGAAACTGAAGGATCGGTAGTGTGGAAACAAACTGACTCTGACGCGGGTTTCACGAATTAGAAACCTAAAAACTCGATGTATGCATCGCCGCCATGTTTCAACGGGTATGGGAGCTTTAGCATTCGTGTGATGACGCTTTACCGTCTTTGACGTGGCCGTGAATCGCGATCCACAATCGCGGCTCGTTAACTGGGGAAACGCGAAGCGTTTCAGGCGTGATCCAGAAAGCTAAGAAAACAACGAGCGTTTACACAAGACGGGCCTATTTATCTATCGATACTCTCGCAGCCTACTTTCGCGCGCGGAACAATCCAATTGTCCAAGAGTCGAGAGCGTGGCGCGAAGTTGACTTTGCGCGAGTTTCGAGTCGCTTTTAATCCGCCTTCGCGATGCCTTTAAGGCCGTGTTGAAAAGTCTGCAAGTTGAAGCGGCGAGTCCAAGCGGCAGAGATGCGTTTAGCGAAACTTCCTCGTCTTTAATCATTTTCGTCGCCGGCGAGTAGGAGCCTCTCTAGGAAAATATCCTGCGGCGTGCGGTCCAAGGCGCACGAATTGCCCCGAACACGGCCAATTTCACTTATCACCGTCCAATTTACACCGGCTCGCTGGAATATCCCGGAGTTGGATGCTCCGTATGCCGTAGATATAATGGCGAACGTTTAACGACGAACTGCAGTTGCCAGAGAGTCAGAGATGTCGGCGTGTAATTGATAATACGAGCTTCAGTTAATTGCGTCCCCGCAACGGGATCGTCTTGAAAGTACAGCGAATCGCACGGATGAATATAGAAATATTTTTCTGTTTTTCTTCGTTTCTTTTTCTTTTTTTTTTTTTTTCTTTTGGCCGGACGAGTTCCAGCAACGGTGAAAAGCCGGTTTTTCCCGGTTTTTCCAACCGGTGTTCCGAATTCCAGCGCTTGCGGTTCCTCGCTTCGCGTGCCAGACCTGTCGACCGATATCACGAAGAACGCAGGAATTCCCGTTCGGCTGACGTTGCTTTCCTTTCGCTTCGGAAAACGTCACCCTTCGATTTTTTTTTTTTTTTTATTTCGATTTCGAGCAACCAGCGAGGTTTCTGAACCCTTTGAGTTGCAACATCGCGGTAGGAATCGACTCGTGGTTTCGATTTGAAAGGAAAAGCAGTCCCACGGGGGGGAATTCTTCGAATGAAACGGAAGATCGGTAAATGCGAATTGTGCAGGGTGCGTCGATCATTCTTCGCAGAAAAATAAAAAAAAAAATATAGAGGAGTACTTTTTGTTCTGAGGCTTCGAGTTTGAAGGTTTATCAAGTAAACTTAACGCTTTACCGACCGATAGCGGTAAGTAATAGACGATTAATAGGCTACCGGTCGGTAAAGTGTTAAGAAGCTAGTTAATCGACAGACGTGACGGAATAGAATAATTGAGGTTATTTTTCCGGAGGTCCGAAAATAACTGAGGAACGTGGGAAACAAAATTCTTGTACAAGATGCTTCGACTTCGAGATAATCGAATTTGAAAATGTATCGAGCACCAAGGCAATTTTTAATGAAATACACTCGATGTCCACTTTCTTGAAAATGAAGCATGAGTAAAGATATTCTATTCTACGTTTTCTTTCTTTCTTTTTTTTTTTTTTGCTTATTCTTATACGTAAGACAACCTTCTGTTAATTATTATTTTCTGTCACATTCAGAGATAGCTAATTTCAAGTACACTCGATGAATCTCTAAAGTTGATTTTCCCGAAAACAATGTCTCAAATAAAAATATTTCACTGTATATATATTTTCCTCATGTTTTGTGAGAAATCCTCTTATATAGGTTACTTCAACATACGGGGTCTCCCCCTAAATTTGAAACGTCTCGTGCAATTATCTTCTAAACTATTCGTTATAGAATAAAATGTCTCAAATAAAACTGACTTTGTTTCGAAGGGGACAATTTTTGATAATCACAAATCTTGCCATCTTTGCTTTGTTTTAAATGAAACTATATATTTTTCTCCTCATCGATACCATATGTGAAACACTCTGAAACATTGAAAAAGGTGCAACTATACTTTAGAGATAAAATAAATCAGTGCATCGATGCTCAAAGTTACCATTTCGAGTATGAAAGATAAGACAATAATTTCTTGGTTCTACGTTCAACATGGACGACTTTTGACAGTGAACAAGCTTGAATAAGCATGAAATATATGAAGGTTGGTGAATTCACTATGGCACAAATTACATGTCCATCTCAAAAAAAAAAGAACATAGTTTCATTTAAGAAAAATAAATATTATCTCGATATCGCTGAAGTATGTCCACGTAGATGATTACAAGATTTGTAATCAGCAAATAACAATATTCCCCTCGAAACTTTTACTTTAAAAATTTATTCTGTAACAAATGATTTACGAAATAATTGCGCGTTTAAACGTTTTAAATGAAATATCCTGTATAATATCGCGTTTGAACGTTTCAGTTGGAACGTCCTGTATAATTGCGCGTTTAAACGTTTCAAATGAAATATCCTGTATAATTGCGCGTTTGAACGTTTCATATAAAATATCCTGTATAATAGTGCGTTTGAACGTTTCAAATGAAACGTCCTGTATAATTGCGTGTTTAAATGTTTGAAATGAAACGTCCTGTATATATAATTGCGCGTTTGACCGTTTCAAGCGGAACGTCCTGTACAATGCTCTACATCTGACACGATGTAACACGTCACAGTTTGCGAGACTAACGTTTGCGAAAGAAGCGTTTGTGGAAGAAAGTCGTGAGGGACGTTGATGCATCTGTGTGCCATTCCACACGGTGTTCCCATCGCGAATAAACAAAACAGGCGAGGCTGCCGTGACGTTATTACACGGGCGAGAAAGATTGGACGGGTGCAACCGAATTCCCGGTTTTTCAGCTCGCGATGCTCGTTAACAAAGGATGCTCGTCTAATAAGAATCGCTCTGCTAATAATAAGGAGCACTGTCGTTTCTCATTTCGCGACGTGTCAACATTATTTATTTCGGCAGCGTTGCACGTCACTGACAGAGAGGGAACACACTCGCTGAACTCGCTGGAGCTCTGCGGCAAAACACGGTGAAAGAAAAAAAAAACACCAGTTGGCACGGATTCTTTTTGGGTTAGTCGCGTTGGGTTAGTCTCTAACCTTTCCGATCGCAAGCAGCAGGGGACGGAGTTTTGGCTCGCGAAATGTTGCGGCCGAGAAATGATACGCAACGATCTACGATGCCGCCGAGGGTATTATAGATCGCGGTTTGACTAGATGGTTAAACGAACGCGAGAGAGACCGCGAACGGAGCGGACATTGCGATTCCTCCACCGCGCAACTTTTCCCTCCCCGACCAGACTAACGAACAGGGGATCGTTACTCGGCTCGACAACCCCGCACGTAATTTTGAAATACTGGGCGAGATCAATGGTGAACCGGAAATTCGCTAACGTACACGATATTAGCTCGATACTAACGTCTTAGAATTAAAATGACTTCTACTAGCAGTCGGACATTGAATAGTCTGACATTTTGTAGTTTTGGCAAAAAAGAAACCGTAGGTCTCTCGCTATCGAAATGCATCGTTCATCAATTATTTCAAGATGCTTCTATACTGTATAACAAATTCTTGAAAGAAGAAAATATTTCTCTTTATTCTCTTCTTATTAACTGTCACAGTACGAGAAATTTTCTTCGCGGCCAAAATCATTATGAATTTGAAGATTAAAGCGTCTCTTTTAGAAGGGTATGCCAAATTTTAATACTTGCCAGAAAATGAAAATCTGTATTTTCAATACACTCCCGTTACAAGACATTGTAATTTCTTTTGAAAAGGAATCGCACAATAACAAACTCGAGCTCGTTTCAAAGCTCTCTACTGTGCGTCGTTTATTTTATTTTAACATGTTCCTGCGGCAAAGTGAAGACTTTCCTTCTAAAATGTTATAAATTGTCGTACGTAGAATCACTGAAAAATTTATTTATTTTCGTTACCGAGAAATACTACAGTAAATTCGAAAATTAAAGCCTACTTTTTACCAAGGAATATCAAATTTTCGCATTTCTCGGGAAGAAAAAATTAATTTTTCAATATATATACATAAACTGAATATTGAAACTTTGTTGCAATTTTGTGAAACGAAGTATAGCGGCTCATTTTAAAGCTCGAAGTCTCTATCATGAAAATACATCATTCATTTTATTTTAAAACTACGTAACACTTTTTTTCTCATTAGGGAAATGCCCTAAATCGTCATAGTATGTAAAAATCATTGAAAAATTTTCTTTACGATTAAAACTATTACGGATTCGAAGACTGAAGTCCCCCCTTTACAACGACTTTTCTAAACTTCCTATGCGAATTTCTTTCGCCAATTTATTAAACTTTGAATACAACGACGAAAACGATACCATTTCTTGAAATTTCGTCACCTAAGTTTAATATTCGAAATTCGATAAAATGGCGATAGACAATCGCAAATGAAGTTCTCGGTGGTTGTAAAATAAAGCTAACCTAAATCTAACCTAAGGCTAACCTAAATCTTCAGGAGGTTTCAGTCTTCAAGCCTATCATATATAGTATAGAAAAGTATCCACTCGCTGCACGCGACGTTTTATAATCAAAGTGAACGATAAACATCAAAAAGTAGACACTTCGAGCTTCAAAGTGTGCCCAGATGAATTGTTTCCAGCGTTTTCTCTTTTACGAATTTGCAACAGTTTAAATAAAACAGTTTAGTGTCCGAATATTAACATTTGTTCGATCGATAACGAGGATGAAGCGAGAAGTAAGAATCGCGAACGATGAAACGAGAGCTAATTTAACAACGAAATTTCTTTCCACGGGTAGAGTTACGCTGCTGTGAGTAATTTTCGGGTGGAGGTACGCCTCACCGTGTTTCCAAGATGGCCGGCCCGCCATCTGTTTGTTTAATAACGCGACTCGGATTGTTCCGGGGAAGTAACTCTTTATCGGCCGTTTCACTCGTGGCGAACGATGTTTTCCTTTCGGCTGCGAAGTTAGAAACGTTTACGGCGCATCTCGGCGGTCTTTGCCGCGTATCCTGCGTTTTCTCAACACAAAAGACGCGTCAACAAACAGCGAAGCGAAGCTCCGGGCGCTCGTTAATGATCGAGCGTGGCTATTTTTCGCCCCGGGGACGTCACTCGTATGACGAGTATGCCGGGTTTAAAAACGAAAAAAACGGCCCCTGTCGAGCGCGTACCAGTCGCCGTCGAATTTCGAAAAAATTAAATCCAGCAGCCGAGCTCTTTCGTCTCCGAAACGACTTTCTCCGCGCCGCGAGAGAATAATGAGAACGTGCTGAAAACATATCGCATTTCGAAACGAAACAATGCTCCTCCAAATAAAACAAACAACGGCCCCTCCGTTTCTCTGCGTTTCCATTAAGGCCCCCTCACACACGCACGCACGCACGCACACACGTCGAAGCATCGATTTCTAGGTTTCATGAAACACCTGCGTCAGAATCTTGCTTGCCTTCCGTTTCTTCCACTACCGATTCTTCAGTTTTTCCGCGCGACGCCGAACGTTGAAACGCACGTTTTCTCGAAATTTCAGCTCCAGTATTACTGTTGACAGTAGAAGTAGTAGCAATTGTTACTTACGAAAAAATAAGAAATTAAATACATAAAAGGGAACAGACGAAAGAACGGTTCAAGAACGGAGAAATAGATTTTCCAATTTCGCTTACTTACTTGTTCAAAGAGCTAAAAGACAAACGGGACCTCGTGAATTACAGAAATTATCGAATTTGTAATATCAGTTGTTTTTCTTTCTTTTCTGCGCGTTGCTGTCTGTAATTGAGTTTTCTAAAAATTTCTTTGTTTAACTAATGCTTAGGAATGCTCTCATCGGTGGCAGTTACTTCGCCGGATGTTCACCGATATCGAGCTACATACATTGCAACATGAACATCAGGAAACCTGGAAGTCAATGCATGTTTTTTTTTTTTTTTTGAACGTGTGTAGAGGGCCTTTATGTGTTAACCGAGCGGGGCTTGAAATATCTTCTGATGATCCTCTTCTGATGTATTACGCGTTTCTGCTTTGAACGATCGGCTTCCGATCGGAAGCAGTTTCCGCTGAAATTTCGGCGACTCGATTAATTGTCGATAATGTGTCGTAATGTTTTGCTTCAGCGTCTGGCGAAAGAAAATGAGCGTAGCGCAAAGAAGAAAAAAAGAAAAAAAAAGAAAAGAAATACGCGATCGATTTGCCAGAGATACGCGCCGAAGGCGAAAAAAAAAAAGTATCCGGCCAGTTTTTCGACGATACCTTTGTGAAAACGAAATACCGTTTCCGTGAATAGTTCGCTATTTGCAATAGTGCGGAAGCAACGTTGTAGCGATTTCCAATAATGAGTTTCGCGAGGATAACAAAAGAAAAAAAATTGAAAAATTCGAGAGTCAGAGAGAAGTATCGACGCCGCTGGCTCCGTGAATCCAGCGTTGGAATGTTATTGAAAAGAATTACGAAATATCCTTTTGCAAGTGGCGATATATCGCGCTAACGTTAAAAGAGGAGAGCTATTTGTCTTCAGACGATTGAAAATATTTTATATTCTGTTCTGGGAATCGAAAATTAACAGGTACTTTTCGTTTAAAAGATTCTGTACGATCTTATTTGTTTCTTGTATGAAGAAAAATATCTGATTTTCGTCATGCTTGGAAACACTTTTGAACAGTGTTCTCGTGGAACAGATATTTCAGGATATTTAATTAAAAAATTGAAATTAATCAATTTTTATATTCGGGACATTTAATTAAAAAATTTTGAAAATTAAAATTTTTATAATCGAATTCAATAGAATTCGATTATATATTCTATTGAATAATATTCATTTTCGGTATCAAATGTTTGAGAGAATTTTTAATATTGATGAACGAATTATAAAATACAAATTTTCATTCCATCTCATTTCGGAGAAATTTCTATTTTTATATTTTACAAAAAAGTTCCATTCTGTCTGAAACTTTTTTACTTTTAAGAACATTTATTTACTTGTAAAGAGTACTCGTCGAAAAAGTTGCACGATCCATTCATCTGAGTGGAATTTATTGAGAAGTTAACCTAACTAAACTTTTTTCGATCCCTGATTGAAACACACGACAGAAAAGAAACCATCGTATGTCAATAACTTTTTGATTCTCGAGCTTTCATATTACTTGTATTATTATTGTACGACTCGTTATTTGCGATACTTTCATAACTTGATAAAATATTTATGAAAGCAGATCATGGCAATGCGTATTGTTTATCGTCACGAAAATATTGCAAGGAAACTAGCTATGACAATAATTTTTTGGACAAAAGTATTTGCATACTCGACGAAATATTGTCTATATTTTATTTAAACTGTTATAAATTCATAAAAAAAAAAAACAAAAATCGTGCAATTCAAAGTTGGCCTCGTTTCGAAGCGCGAAGCTTTCATTTTAACAGCCCAATGTTAGTTTTTTCGAAAAAAAAATGCTTTCACCAGCGAGGGATTTTTGTTCTCGACAATTGTGAAAATCCGAAAATGCCTCTGAAGATAGTAAACAATTCTGTTCGATGATTAAATCTTGAGCTTGAAGATCGATCTATTGAAAATATGCGATCTTTTTATGCGATCGTCAAATAACACATTTAAATAACAAAACGTTACTGAAACGTAACGTCAGGAAAACGTAGAAATTTAATGAAATATGCGATCTTTTTATCGATCGTCGAATAATACATTTAAATAACAAAACGTTACCGAAACGTAACGTCAGGAAAACGTAAAAATTTAACGTTTCAATTTTTATCGTCGAACAGTCGAAGGTTCAAGCAAAATTTCGAAGAGAGCAAGGATTCTAAAGAATCTGCAAGATGACGATAGATCTAGCTCGCGAAAGAAAGAAATTCTGTCTTTGGAGTGGCGTTTCGACGATCGTTGTCGTCGCATCCTCGCTTGGTATAACATCGTTGCAAAGAATGGACTCGAGATCGACAAAGCAGAAAACGTTTCTCACGGTTTCAGAAACCAGGCCGATGGCTACACGATTTCTCCCTTTTCACCGAAGGATCAAAATATATCTTTGTTAATTTTTCATCGAGCGTGCGAGTCGTCCAGCATTCGTAATAATGTCTCGAGTCTCGTAAAAAACAAGAGAGACCATGCGTGTCCGTTAATCAGTGATGCGCCTGTTCGTTATTATTATTCTTCTGCACGCGGGCGTAGCTCCGTGTCGTTGGACGATCGCGCGTGATTCCGCTCGCTGGCCAACGACAGAGCACGTGTTTTCTGGGTCACGGTACAAGACGTCGTCGTCGTCGTCGTCGTCGTCGTCATCATCGTCGTCGGGGCTCGTTATTTCCGCGAAGCGACGCGCGCTATTTTCAGTCGCAACTGTCGTTCGGAAATACGTGGCCACTGGAAACTGGGGAGAGTAGTTCCTTCTCCCTCATCCTCATTGACGACTGGAAATAAACCGTTTCCCCGCCGACGCTAACAATGGAAACCGGGTTTTCATTCAACCCCGATGTTGCACACTCTTCCTCCGCTGCTCTTTATGCATCTTAATGGATGGACACGACTCGCTGGGGAACAGGAACTGGTTGTTACCGCGTCCCCCAATTACCACGACGATGAAAGTTCAAGACATTAATTGCGGCCCCCCTTCGAGTGCTTCTTAATTGACGACTTTCATCGATGACTCTCTCCGTGGAACAATGGCGGTTGCAATAGCATCGATAACACGTCGTGCTTGATTTTCTTTTTTTTTTTTTATTTCCGTTATCTCTGGTTGGAGATGTGCCGCCATTGTGCCATGCTCGGATGAGTAGCAGTTCGCAGTTAGTTAGGCTGCGATAGACTTTTAATTTTCTTCGATTTTTTTTATTTCTTATCTCTGCGTCCTAAACGAATTTTTTTTATTCTTCTCACTCGACTCGCGAATAAAAGTGTAGAATATTTCGCGTAGAAGAAACTCTTCTAGGGTCACACGTATGCTTCGTCAGCAACGAAGCGACTTCGAGGATATTGCTCGAAGGCTTACTATAATTTATGATCGAACCGAGTCGATGAACTCGATAAACTCGGGAAATCCCGGCGAACTGAATTTGATTTTTATGATTTTAAAGAGAGGATTTTCACCACGGAGCGAAGAGGGTGACAAACTTTCCAGCATAGAAGAATTGAATGCGTTTCATCGAATTGAAAAGATCGCGAGTTTCGCAAGAATTTCTAACGTACGTTTCTGAATTGAAATTATTCTAAACGAGAGAGAAAAAAAACGTACGTTTGGTTTTTATTCAAATTGAAATTATTTTTAAATGAATGAAAAATTGAAACCTGTCACTGCAGAATTCCCCAACGATGAAAACAAAACACTCACCGTCGATATAATGTGTAAAATGAAATGAAAAACAAACCTGAATCAGAGAAGAAATCAAACCATTTTTTTCTTCGCTCTGGAATATTCGTCTCCGAAGAGGTTAACCGTTCAATCTGCGGCGGCAAATTCAAATAGAAATTTTGACCGGTGGCTGCGAACATGAGTAGAAACTGTGGCAGGAAGAAAATTACTAAACTTGAATTAAATAAGTTTAAATATAAAACTAACTACAAATCTAATATAAAAAAAAATATATATATATAAATTTCTAATATAATTGTATCATATACATATTTATAGAATATTAAATATTAAATATTAATATTTATTTAATATTTATACATAACATTTATAATATAATTATAATATACATATATAATTTATAATATATAAGTACAGAATTATTAAAATTACATAACAAATTGAAATACGAATAACAAATTTCTAACGTTGATAACATATTTTGAATAACATAATTAATGGTAAATAAATAAATAAATATATATATATAATATAATTGTATTATATACATTAAATATTATAGAATATTAAATAGAATATTAAATATTAAATATTATAGAATATAAAATATTAATATTTATTTAATATTTATACACAACATTTATAATATAACTATAATATATATATATAATTTACAATATATAAGTACAGAATTAATAAAATTGAAAATACACGGATAACAAATTTCTAACGTTGATAATATATATTTTGAATGATCGTAGTTAATGGTAAAATTAATGATTGAATTCATTGTTAAGTTTCGATGGTAAAATTGATATTAAGTATCAATCCAGGAAGGAAGTTGATCACGTGCTCGCGTCGCATCGCGATGGCGGCCACGTTCATTGACGTTTCTGTCTGGTCGGTTCGTTTTTCCAGAGGACCGGGCTCAAACCTTTTTTCGGTCTGCAATACTGTTGCGAGAAGAACGAGACAAGAAGCGGACACGTGCTCGCTCGGTGGCGATCTATTTTTGCGATACGTCAGGCTATTCTCAGTTACGCTTCGACAGCGCCGAGTGCATCGGTTGTCATCGGCGATCTAGGAATAAATCCATCCATCACCGATGAACTAATTCGACAGCGCACGTTAGATGTTCGATATTTTCAAGCGCTTTCTGTCGTCTCCCCCTCGCGACACGTTTTTTCACGCTTACATCATCGACAGACTTTGATAAATAGTTGGCCATTGTCCCATCATCGCGGCGCAATTAAAAGGCGACGAAATTGAAATGTCCGATTTTCATCGCGGGCTGTGTCAAACCGAGACGGCGGATTTTCATTATTCGTTTTCTATTTTTTTTTTTTTTTCTTCTGTACAGGGTGTGAACACCGTCCTCGAAATCGAATTGGTTTTGGAGTTCATTTACGTCTTTTACCATTTGATACGAACATACGATGTATATTTTTATTGTAACATCGTGAAAACGATACAGTCGGCCACGTTGTGAAACCTGCTCAGAGACTCTGCTCTGCCAGAATCTTGAGTTCCTTTTTTCCAAAACAACGTTATTTCACGTCGTGCGGCACGGATACTTTTGTTTTTGGCGAAAATTGTAGAAAAAGGTTCAAACGAGATCGAAGAAAGTCTGAAAATCTCTTCTCACGGCTTCTAGATCGATTGTAATCTCGAAGATTGATCTCCTCTCTTCACGTTGATCTTGCTGTGCGATTTTGCCTCGCTGTTTTACCGACGAGTCTCGAACGTCGGGATTTAAATTCGAGAAAATTAGGAAAAAAAAACTCTGTTTGACTCTGACGCTCGTGGTTCAGTAAAATTTCGAGGGAAAAATCAAATTCTAAGAGCAACAATCGCTCAATCTATCCGCAAGAGGGGGAGAAATTTTTTCAATCAAGTCAAGAATTATTTTTATTTGTTTTCACAATTCAGAGGCATTTCGAGAACAAAAGTGTCCTTGATTATCCACTTGCCACACGATGTGAGAACAGACTTCGAGGAAAATTAACGTTAGGTTGTAAAAATGAAGCTTTACTTTATGCTTTAAAAAGTATTGTCGACGGCTGATCTGATTTTTTTTTTTTTTTTGTATAAAGTTGTAACAGTTCAAAATATAGGGGATTTTTCATTGAAACGTTTTCGTCTAGAACTAATTTAAAGAAATGTGAACTATATCATATTAACACAGTTATGTGCGTGTATTTGTGAGCAGATGTGCAGAAGAGTGTGTTGAAATGAACGAAAGACGGTCACGAATTAAATTTCCAATGTTAGTAACAAAATCGACGATATTTGAATTGTTATAATTTTCGTCACAATCATAAAATAATGAACTTAGGTTCATTTTAAAGTTTCTGTTATAATCCTGGATTCGTTTTTCACGTAGCATGTTTTTTTTTTTCATATCATACAGTAAGCGAGAAAGTAAAAATGTTATTTCTCTCTTGAAAACTCGAAAAAAAATTCGAAAGCATTCGAAAAGCGAAACATTCTGATTCTCCACGACCGAATTCGAAGATCGATGCCTCTTGTTCTTCACAGTAGTTCTGACATTTTCTGTACAATTTCTTTTTACCAAGTTATCAAACTCTGAATATCAGAGAAGTTCGTGAAATTGTTTCGTCGTTTTCGGCTGTATTCGAAATTCAATAACATGGCGAAAATAAATCGTACAGCGAGTTTTAGAGAATTATCGCAAAGGGAAAGCTTCGATCTCCAAATCGCGTGGTGGATTTAGCCGATGAAAAAGATGTTCAAGATGTTTTGACAGACGTTTGACTCTTCGACGAGATACGACATGAGTTAATATTATATTCTTAATAATTAATATTAATATTAATATTATATTATTAATTAATTTATTTTTAATATTAATATTATATTATTAATTAATTTATTTTTAATATTAATATTATATTAATATTAATATTATACTATATTTTTAATATGAAAACATTTCTTGCGAGAAATGAATCCGAAATTGTGAAAGTGGAGATCTTAGATTTCTTGTTATAACAGTTTTAAATTCTTCGAAACATTATTCACGCCATTATTCACGTAATTTGCACACCTGTGAAGTAACTTTGAAATTATGCGTCTAATGAAAAGTTGTTTAGTACAAAAGTTGCATGATTTCGAGAGAGGCGTATCAATTTGTTCGTGGATTTCGGAATTTCCAAGGTCATTTTTATTTTTTTCTTTTTCTTTTTCTTTTAGGACCTTATATTTTTTTCATTACATAGCGGAAGAATATTAAATTCTTAAAGTAAGAAAAGTATCAAGTTTGCCCTAAACCTGATAGTTAAAAAGATATTTGATCATAGAACATTAATGTGTGTCAAGCAAACGACCCTAATTGTCCATTTTCGAGACAAATTGTAAAATATCTTCTTGATCATTGAGTTTAGGAACTTTTACTTGGAATTTAATCTTCTTCCGATTTATCATAAAGAAAAAAATATGGTCCAATTAATATAAATTATAATATATACATATATAATATAAATTTACTAATATATATATAATTTTTCATTTCAATTAAATTAGAATATTAATTCAATATTTTTATTAACAATAGAATGCCTCTTTTTGGCTTTAATTTACTAATATGCATATATTGTTAATAAAAATATTGAATTAATATTCTAATTTAATTGAAATAAAAAATTAAAGCTTCTAACTTTATACAATAGATTAAAAAAAATCTTTATTTCTAATTTATTGTTTATTTTAAATATTATGTATATATAATGTTCAATATAAAAAATTAATCAACATTTAAAAATTTTTAATTTCATTAATATTTTCAATATTATCCTCTAATATATAAGCTACTTAAATATTTAATATATAAAAAAAATTAATATTAAACATATATTAATATTAACGAATATAATGATATATTAATTATTATTATAAATTTTTTATTTAATATTATCAATAATAATATTAAACTAGAGAATGTAATTTCATTAAAATTTCATATTCATTTAACAAATTAAAATAATTTATATTAATTTATTTAAATATATTAATTATATAAACGTAATTATTTAAAAAGAAATAAAGACGACTTTGATAAATTTCGAAACTCGCAAAACAAAATTGATACAAAAACTGATATTTTACCTATCTTAAAACTATACAAATTTTGTATTAAACAATTTTTCATTAGACGTACAACTTAAAAGGTTATTATTATCTCAGGTGTGCGAGTTGCCAGCGATAAAAGAAACTTTTCGTAGCTTTGCAACTGACTTTCGTTCAATTCAAAGATACATTTCTGTTCGCATTTCGACGAATAATACTACCACGTATCCAGAATTTTTATTTTCTTCTAACGCTTATTGTCAATCTGTAGACTGACCTCTCGCACGCGCTTGAAAGTGAAAAACGGAATACAACGCCCAATAGAATAAAATATTAATATCCCGTGATTGAACACTCTCTCTCTCTCTCTCTCTCTGTTTTAACAAAGAGAAACTCTCTCGTGTCTCTCGCGTTTCAGCGCCGTGTAATCAGAGCTGGCGGTGCCAGATTTGGGTGTCTGAACACGAACAGGGCCAATCTACTTGCGAATCTATGTACGCGGCGACGAGCGTCCCTCTGTCTTTTGCACAGCCAACTAATCCTTTAATCGACCGTGCCATTACATCTGCTGATAGACGCAGCGATCGTCGCCGTGAAAATCGCATTGTAATCGAATAATTGTAGCGGTGGGGGGGGGGAGGGAGGCTGAGAGGCAGAAAGTCGCATAAACTATCTTTGGTCGTTTAATATTCATGCAAATGAGTTTCTTGGTCGAGTCTCTCCCTCGGTCGAGTGGCAATATCCATATCGGGTCTCGATAAAGAAGACAAGAGAGAGAGAGAGAGAGAGAGAGAGAGAAGAGAGAATGGTGGGCACGATAGATAGAAAAGGTCGAGCGGGGTTGGTGTGGAAAAGCGGCTTTTGAGGAGGAGGAATTTGCGACGAGAGTAATTTGTGAAAAGGCGTTGGCGAGGCACCGGCATCCGGCATCGTGCAGCGACCGCCGCGCGAAAGCGGCGAACAAAGCGCTTTCAAGCCAGAAAATTCGTCGTCTGGCCTCCGCTTTGTTCAACGCGTGGCGCGCGACGATTCGCTCGGGCCGGTGAATCGTTGCGTTCCCGTAGCTAATCTGTCCTTTATCTCGCGACGGGATCGTTTGCCGACCTCCGTCCTACCGACGTGACAGCAGTGAGAAACATTTGTCTCCTTGCACAATGCTCGGTCCGGGCAGAACGATAAGGAACGCCGCCTTCGAAAATCAGCCCCCGTCGGCTGATTCGTGATACCGTGGCCGATTAAACAAGGCCGTTCAACGCACCCGTTGCTAGCTGTTTCGTCGAGCTGCCGATGGACAAAGAAAACACATGGAGATAATGGATTTGCATATTTCGCATATTTCTCGAAAGGAAAGAATCAATTTTCGCACTTTAATCCGAATTTTTAATTTTAATTCCATTCTTCGAAGACTGAGCATTAACGAGTGCAGAGAATAATTCCTTACGAAAGAACAAAAATGTAGAGGGATAAATTTTGTTTGAACTTTGTGAAAATTTATCGAGTAGAAGTCAGTTGATCCCGGGCGTGACGGAATGGAAATAAAGGGAAAGAGATAATCGAAATTTGAGAATACGTATCAAGGCAGTTTACAACGAAACATATTCAAAGTCCGTTCTTCTTGAAAGATTTCTGCTTCAGGTGAAAAGATTTCGGTCCACGTTTCTTGCTTATTCTTGTACATGAGATAACTTTCTGTTAATTATTATTATTTTCTGCCACGTCTAGAATTAGCTAAATTCAAGTATACTTTAAAATTGGTTTTCTCAAAGGCAATGCCTTAAATAAATTATATTTTTATTCGGTATATTTTTCTTATTTTTTTGTGAGGAATCATCTCTTGTTCGCTGTACATGTTACTCTATATATATTGGGTGTCGTATTTGAAACGTCTCGCGCGATTATCTTCTAAACTATTCGTTATAGAGCAAAATGTTTCAAATGTAACTTACTTTGTTTCGACAGTTTTTGGTGGTCACAAATTTTGTCTAGGTGCTTTCGAGATTTTTTTTTTTTAAATGAAACTATTATATATAATCTTCCTCATCGACCTCATCGTATACGAAACATTCTGGAACATTGATGACGTACTCCTTTAGGGATGGAGTAAATCGAGCATTCGAATACGAAAGATAAGGCAATAATTTCTCGCTACGTTTAACGCAGGCAGTGAAAGACCTCTGAATAACATTGAACAATCTTAAATCTTTCGAAAGATAGTGAATATCCTTGAAATATCACCTATGTATGAAGATCTTAAGATGAATTCGTCTTAAAAAAAAACAGGTTGAAAGGAAAAATACAATTTCGTTTAAAAAAAAAAACAAAGATTACCTCGAAATCTCTGAAGTACGTTCGCATGAACAAGATTTGTCACAACCAACAGATGTCCCTCTCGAAACAAAGTAACTTTCTCTACAACGAACAGTTTTGAAGATAATTATCCTTGGGATAACACCTTGTATAATTCTTTCGATGCTTCACATCTGACACGACGTAACGTATTATATATAATGACTGCGGAATAGTCGAAAATCGTAAGGCAAGGGTTTAACAAAACTCTTTGTTATTACGTAACAGTGTCAATCGTAACGCGAACTAGGTTAGGTTTAGGTTTAGGTTTAGGTTCGGTAGAAATTCGACACTATCTGAGTCTTTCTTTTAAAAGACTCAGGTGTCTTTTGAAGATTTCCTCAATGTAAAAAAAAAAATAGGTTAGGTTTAAGTTTAGGTTTGGGTTTAGGTTTAGGTTAGGTTAGGTTTAGGTTTAGGTTTGGGTTTAGATTTAGGTTTAGGTTTAGGTTTGGGTTTAGGTTCTGTAGAAATCCGACACCACCTGGGTCTTTTCCTTAAAAGACTCAGGTGTCTTTTGAAGATTTCCTCAACGTAAAAAAAAAAAAAAGAAATGGGTTAGGTTTAGGTTAAGTTTGGGTTTGGTTGAGCTTTTCGGGTAGGCGTGACTCGAAGAAGGAAAATGTATCTACGAAACAGCGTGGCGCGCAACAGCGAGAGAAACGGTGGGAAAAAATCGACCGAGGACCATCGCGACCCCGCGAAGTGGAGCGTGGAGATGGCTCTTTGGCGGCGTTTCTCGCTCGCGCCACTCCCGCGTTTCTTTCGCCCTCTTCTTCTTCCGCGCGTTGCTACTTTGTCCCGTGGAACACCTCTCGACCATTATTCTTACCCTTCTCAGACGAAATCGCCAGCGAAAGCGACACTTCTTCTCGCTGGAATACCTTCCACGAATGTTCGATCGTTTAATCGCAACGAACCGACGTCGTTTTTTCATTCATTTTCTGCACGATCGTTGCGTGAAAAACTACAGCGAGTTTCACTCTGCCTTTTTCCCATCGTTCAGATGAAATCTTCTGGAGTATGTAAGATCGAAGATTCAAAGATGGAAAAAAAGAAAAAAAAAGAAAAGACTCGTAGACTTCGAGAACCCGATTTCTGGAAGACGAAACCGAAATGGCCGAACAACGAGATGGCTCGAAGACACGCGCGTTCGTTGGCCTGTTAATTGAGATCTGTCTAGTTGGCCGCTTTCGAACTTTCGATCGAAATGGAGCTCGCGAGCTTTCTTCGACGCCTTGGTGAATCAATCGGCGTCGAAGCTTCGACGGTGAAGCATCGAGCCTCGAGGAAAGATGGCGTACGTACGCACGAGGGGGGATACGACTCGGCGCGACTCGACTTATTCCAGCCTCGACCTCTGAAGAAGAAAGATACACCCGCCAATGTCCTGAAAATGTCCCCCGGAACGTCGCGTGAATCCGTCGCGTGAGTCAACACCGACTCCGGTTCCTCTCGGCGATCTCGAATTTCTAGCGACATATCCCAGCCCTGCCCCGGTAGACCGCTAATTAATTTCTAATTAACGAAGCGTTGCACATTTCGCGAGAGAAATTACCTGTCTCCGGTGTCAACCTCTACGCGTCCTTTTCGCCTGTGTGTGCGTGTCTGTGTTGATCCCCCTTTTTGATCCCTCGTTTTTCTAGCGATCGAGCAGTGCTCGATCACCGCCGTTAAACACTTGATCGTCCTCCCCCCCCCCACGATTTCACTTTTAGCCGATCTATCAAGCTGTCGCAGTCGCACCAGGCTGTCGACCTAGTGGCTTACCAAGTCTAGTAGCTCATTAAGAGAGTAGCTCGGTATAGGGGCTGTTAGTTCAGAGGTAGCGCAACCTAGTTTCCCGTTTTTTTTGTACGTACTCTCTCTTTTGTACAACACACGCTGCGAGCACCGCGTGTTTCGCGTGTGCACGTACGTATTACGTATCGCGTGTGTGTATATTACCAGACACGCGCGCGGCCCTGATCCGCCGGGACAGTTTAACGACGCGGCTGTCATTCTTCTTTTTTCAGATCGCTGCCGAAACTCAGCAGCCAGGACGAGGATGGGCCGAACCCACACACCCAATACACAGGCGTCACGCAGTTCGAGCCCATACCGCACGATCATGACTTTTGCGAGAGGGTCGTCATTAACGTGAGCATTCCTTTTCCACCACTATTTGTCACTGTTTTCTTGCGTTCGATGATCGGTCCTCAGAGAATCCCGTGTCTACGTGCACAGAGAGCGAGAATCGGGCTAATTGTACAGTGTGAGAAAAAGAAGAAAAAAGAAAAATGAAATGATCAGTGAAAACGATAGCAAACGATCCCATCTCGGGCGATTAACTATTAAAACGATACGCGGCCGCTTGTTCGACGAGAGTTCATCCAGAGTGCTGCGAGACGATCGGGTTGAACCGAAAAAAGTAATTGCGTTTCTTTTTCGTCTGCGTGGCAAACGAATTGGCCAATTTTTCTTTCGCGAGAAACAGAAACGTCGTTCATTTTGATCATTTTGCTTCGATTATCTTTCGCCGCCTTTTCACTTCGCGAAAAAAAAAAGAACAAGTTCCAAGAACGATTCGACATGCTCGCCAGCGGTGAAATTTCAGCAAACTAATTCTGACATTTATACAGCTTTAGTTTGAAGGTTTCTTCGTACGCGTCAGACAATTTTTTTTTTTTATGACCTTGCACGACACTTATTCCCCTCTTTTGGCGGAAACAGTGGAGAAAGTGTGACGAAATCTTTTCGATCCTCCACTTTGAAATCACAATGTCGATAATTAAGTTAACCAGATCGTGACTTTTTTTCTGTAACTGCGTTATTTTTCATTTTGTGCGTGTCAATTTTTCGCGAGAGACAGACAACTTTATTGATATATAGTGTTCATTTTCGTTCGATCATCTTTCCGGCAACTTCACGATTTGTCAACCGCTTGACATCCTCGTCAAATCAGCGGTGTGAAATTTAGCAAACCGATTCTGACATTGATGCAGCTTTAGTTTGAAGGCTTCTTCGTCATATACGTCAAATATATATATATTTTTTTTTTACGACCTCGCGCAGCGTGTTTTTCAGTGGTAGTAGTACAGCAAAATAAGTGAACGAAACGTTTCTCGATTTTGAAGAATCGACCAACGCCAAACAACTCGATCGTCAACTCTATTGTGCGTCTCAATATCACTTTTCGTCGTGAAATGACCATGATATATATGAAACTAGGAAGGTTAGATGAAATCTCAGCGAAATATTTGATTGCTTCACGAAAACGTCGCAAAAACGGTGAAATCCAATGTATTATCGCGTTTCATCTTGAAATTAGCAAATTATATTACAAAATAGCAGGATCAGACGAAATCTCATCGATATATACGATTATTTCACGAAAACATCGTCGAAACTATGAAATTCAACGTGTTATTACGTTTTTCGTGAAATCAGCAAGATATACAGGAAACTAGAGTATGATTACTCTCGTCTCTTTCCAAAACGGCTATCAGATAACAAGGGTGGATTCGCGCGGTTTAGAAACGAAGTTAGTTGCACACGCGTGTCCCCATCCGTTGCAAAATAGAAAACGAGAAAAAGAAAAACGCGGAGATCAATTTCGCGACGCGTGTAACTCGAGAAACTCATCTCTCTCTCATCTGTCGGCGGGTGGTCGAAGCCCCGAAATTCTGTGTAAACCGCCATGGCTCGCGGGGAAACGTCCCGACCCGTATTTGATCGCAATTGCTCGGAATAATCAAGCATGCTCGTCGTGCCCTCGTTCAGAGCTGCGACATGCCAGAGAGAAAAAGGAACAAAACTGATTGTGTGAAGAAAATAAAAGCCCTCGCGCGCGCGTTGTCGAGGGCAAAAATGGTTAAGGACAAACGAGGTAAAATCGGGAAGGGGGGGGGTAAATGAAGTGAACCGTTTCTCGCGTAAACAACCTCTCGCCGCGCGATGAGTCCCCCAACGTGACTGTGATATATATATATATATATAGTTAGTTAGTTTCGACTTGCGATCCGCGGGACTGCGGATTCCCGGATCGATCTCACCCACCACCATGCGTTTTTCACTTCGAAATGCAACTGACTTCGGCTCGCCGCCGCGTTCTTTCCTTTCCTCCGCGAGGGCGAGCGGATGGGGGAGGGGAGGGGGCGAGATTATCTCAAGACACGAAGTGACCTACAGACCGTATTTTGGCAGCCGTCCAAGTTCGTCTTGGAATCAGGGGCAATATAGCACCAAGGTCGTATTGTGTGAACGGAATTATCTGTCCTCGTGGATGACACGACTGCATTGCGCCAATTACAGTAACCGTTCGATCGTTTCCTCGCGAAAAATTCGCGATGCCGATCAGACCCCCGCGCGCCGATCGATACCTCTCCCTCTTCCTCCCTTCTCTCTCGATCTCTCTGTCTCTCTCTCTCTCTCTCTCTCTCTCTGTCCGCAACCATCGTCGTTTGCCAATCGCTCGAACCGCGCCAAGGGAATTACCTAAACCGATTACAATTATCCTCTTTCATCTTCTGAGCCATTTAAATTGCTCTTAAATTGTTCCTTTCTTCGTTTATCCATCCCTCCCCCCTTCCCCGTTTTCTTCCACCTTTTCCTCGTCGTCGTAGGGTGAGTTGCGAACATGCGAATTGCGAATTTGGCGCGTGTGTGTCCGATCGACTGGTCGATTTCCACAGCGAAGAGAGCAAATTATCGAGCGTGTGTCCGCGTCGCGCGCCGTCGCCATTTCTGCTCTCGTCCTGTCCTTCCGAATCCTGTCGAATCGCACGATGTCTATCGATGTTCGAACGATCTCTCCACCGATTTAACAAAGATTCCCGTCGCCACGTAAATTCGCGATCCCTCCGTCCTTTGAATCACATTCATCACTCGCGAATCGCGATTTTCACTGATAACGATTTTAGCCAGCTTGCTAAAGTCGTGTTTAAAGTACTTGTCAGTTTACTCTAAATTTTTCTTCATTTATTTATTTATTTATTTATTTATTTATTTATATATTTAACGTGAGGAAAGACTGTAATATTACCTTGTATAAAGTAAAATGACGCAGCACCTGCAATTTTCCCTTTGCACTCAATTTTTCGTCAGCAACGATCTCGCACGATTCTCCTGTTTTGTATCAAAAAAAAAAGAAAAATGATAGCAAGAAATTATAGCGTGTAATACATTTCACGAGCCACCATTATTGGATGCGATAGCGTAGATCTAAATGTAAAAGAAACAATATTGTGTCGCGCATTTTCGAGAGAGAACGCTTTGTTTTACGTAGTTTGTGTTCAATCTCAGACTTGAGATCACAGTCTTTAATTGGAAACCCTCGTTTCGAATTTCTCTCGAGTTTTGATTCTTTCTTCTTGCAAGTCTTGGATCTAAAGATCGCTAAATTATCTGGAAGATTGCGCTTGTGTCAAATTTCTAAAGGAAAGTAGAAAAGAGACACAATCAGTTTCAGTATTTAAACATTTTGCAAGAAGATGCGTAGAAGAAAATGTCCAAAAGAAGCAAATCTGTTTTCCAAAGCTTATGGTTGTGGCCATTAAAATCGTTTCGCTCCGAAAAACATATATATGTGATATATATATATATATATATATATATACATGTTCAAAAAGTGTATAGTCAAGTACCAAAAACGTATATATATAGGGTGAGCCAAAAGTTTCTTCCCACCTATTTCTTTTCATAAAACATCAAAACATCAGGAAAAACTAATTGTATTAATTTTTAATTAAATTTAAGTTCAGACGTGATTTTTAAAAATCTGTATACAATTATTAAGAATGTAAAGAATTAAAAAAAATATATACGATACAAAAATTACGAATTTATTTTAATAGAATGATTAAGAGAATGATTTTTGGGCCACCCTGTACACTTAAAGAACGTACGTGTACAAACTTCAGAAGTGTACGAAGAGCATTTTATATATATATATATATATATATATATAATAATAATAATAATAATTTTCAAAAACTCGAATTACTGTAAAATTTGCTACAAAGTGTAGAGATAGTGAAACTAAATCACGTATCGTACGCACCCTGTACGCTCTCGTAAACGCGTTTACATGTCTACAAAGCGTACCGGAGCGAAAGAGTTGATCCAAGCTTGACAAACAACGAAACGAAAGAATTTACGTCGAATAGTTCCTAGCAAAGTACAATGGAGTTGCATAGAAGAGAGACCAGATACTTCCCTATTTTCACAGTGGGAAAAAATGGTTAATTTTCGCGTAGAAGGCAAAGACAGTGTCGTGACGTGGCTCAAAGGGCAATCTTTCGACCATCGTTATCGACAAAGTTCGCCCTCCACCGCGACAGCACCGACCGATGCTCTTCTTAATCGTCTTAATGGCGGGCCGCAATTACCCTAGTTTCGTTTATTAGCTCTCCGCTGCCCGGCTGAGGATGATCGAAAGAACATCTCGCTCGTTTTTCCCCCTTTCTCCTTCTTCCAATCAAAACAAATCAGCCGCGTCCCCTCGCGTTTATCCCTCGTAATTGAAACAAATTTATGTTTCTTACCGACTGACGATCGTTGGAACGTCCCCGCGTAACTGACCAGCGTTTATCCCCACCAATTCTTGGAATTGGAACTTATCCCCATTATCTACGCCGCGTGATACATAAAGGCCCCCATAGACGTTGAAACATGCTGCGGTGGATTGCATCACTGATGCAAGCACCACTGAGAAGCAAGGAATCACCGATGCAGAAATAGACTTGTAGCATTAGTTGGACAAAGAAAGTCCGTGATAATAAACCTAACATTACTATCGCTAATATTGGAACTGGAAGACGATCCGACATTTTAAAACACTTGTTTCAACTTTGGCGATTGTCACACGAAGAACTGAAGAATCGGTAGAGTGGAGGCAAGCTGATTCTGAAACATCATCTGACGTTTCATGAAACCTAGGAGTCGATGCGTGCATCGCAGCATGTTTTAACGTCTATGGGGGCCCTAACACTCGCGCACACAAAACAAGATAGCGACATTGGTAAAACAGTTGACGCTCATTTTTCTTTCGATGCCAATTCCTGGAATAACATCTCCCCGCTTAACCGACCAGTCTCCCGGTCCCCCGACTGTTGGTCAGTTGTACAATTCAAACTACGCGTCTCTCGAGAAGAGAATCAAGCGAACTATTCCGAGAGGGTTCACCGACCCTCGCTCGTATCCATTCTCTCCTGACGTTCCTCGAGGATAGACTCCCACGCGAGTGTCGATCGCTCTCCTCGGTTAACTATAAATAATACGTACTCACGGGCACTTCACGTGAAAAAGAGAGAGAGAGAGAGTTCATTATGAACGTTTAAAGCGAAATCAGCGGGAGATCGATCAGGCGGAGAGCAGAGTATAGACGCGAGGAGGATGATTAGCAATTTGCAGTGGACAGATCGGTAAGCTTGGTTAAGCGCGGGGGTAAGGCGCATTTAGGAATGTCGTAATTAGGAACGCAGGAACGATCGAATGGGAGGGAGATTAGGTTAGGGATAAACCTCGTACGCGGTATATGGTGTGTGTGTGTGTGTGTGTGTGTGTGTGTGTGATGTGTTGCGCGCTCGGTCGATAACTCGATCCTGGCGATTTTGACAGGTGAGCGGGCTACGGTTTGAGACGCAACTGCGTACGCTGAACCAATTTCCGGACACGCTGCTTGGCGATCCGCACCGGCGGATCCGATACTTCGATCCGCTGCGCAACGAGTACTTCTTCGACCGGAACCGGCCCTCCTTCGACGCGATACTTTACTACTACCAGAGCGGTGGCAGGCTCCGTCGCCCGGTCAACGTCCCTCTCGATGTCTTCTCCGAGGAAATCAAGTTCTACGAGCTGGGCGAGCTGGCCACCAACAAGTTCAGGTACGAAACGACGAATCATTTCGAAGTTATCTATCGAGGTCCAATAATTATTTAGTAATTTTCCTTTCATTAAAGACCTTATAAGTTCAATTATTTAGTTTAAATTATTCGCTAAAATTATTAGTAAAATTATTCAGGTGAGTCCGGGATGGTTTAGGTTAGATTTAGGTTTAGGTTTAGGTTTAGGTTAGGTTTCTATTTATCGAGATCCAATAATTATTTAGTAATTTTCCTTTTAATAAAGACCTTAAAGAGTTCAATTATTTAATTTAAATTATTTAGTTTAGCAAATCATTTAGCTTAATTAATCGCTAAAATTATTCAAGTGAGTCCGGGATGGTTTAGG
Organism: Tetragonula carbonaria; assembly: GCA_032399595.1. NCBI lineage: Eukaryota > Metazoa > Arthropoda > Insecta > Hymenoptera > Apidae > Tetragonula > Tetragonula carbonaria. The sequence goes on from JAUCRC010000001.1 coordinate 1,539,607, forward strand.
TTAGGTTTCTATTTATCGAGATCCAATAATTATTTAGTAATTTTCCTTTTAATAAAGACCTTAAAGAGTTCAATTATTTAATTTAAATTATTTAGTTTAGCAAATCATTTAGCTTAATTAATCGCTAAAATTATTCAAGTGAGTCCGGGATGGTTTAGGTTAGGTTTCTATTTATCGAGATCCAATAATTATTTAGTAATTTTCCTTTTGACAAAGACCTTATAAGTTCAATTATTTAGTTTAAATTATTTAATTAAGCGAATTATTCGCTAAAATTATTAGTAAAATTGTCCAGGTGAGTCCGGGATGGTTTAGGTTAGGTTCTCTTCCAGAACATCACGCGATCGTTGTTTCTTCAAAAAAATTTTTTTTTTATTTCGGACTTACTTGTTTACGTAACGTCCAACAAATTGAAGTTGTTTTATTTCCATATAAATGACATTCACGCTGCAATTGATCCGAGAAACAACGAGATACGTAGTTTACAAAAAGTACAACGAACCGAGGAAATTAATCGGTGTGTTCTTTCCTCGTCAGTTTCCCACGCGAATTTCAATTTTTCTGAAATATTTTTCTATTGGGAGCATCCATGTGCAACTTACACGGTTTAATCCGGTCGTAACTTTTCAAGGTTTCGAAACAAACAATGTTTTCTCCGAATTTTAAGAAATTAGCATTCCATTCCAAATGCCGCCAGTCACTTTTTCTTTTCTACAAATCGTAGACGTTGCTCGTTAATTTGCAACAACATCGCCGTATATATTTATTTAATATGATCAAATTGTACAAAATGCAAAGTGAAGATGATTCGTTTTATTAACGTAAAGTGTAAGCAAAATTACTTGTCTTTCAAATGCTAACCGCTAAAATTGCAACGCGAACAAGAAATGTTCACGTCTGTCGAAAGTTTGAAACGTCATTTGCAACTTAACACTTGAAGACTCGTCTAAATGAGTTTTCATACATTTTTCGCTGAAATAAGAGCACGTTTGTTTTTCTCTTCTTGTCTCTTTTTCACGGAAGTACTTCTTTTGAAAATTATCATACGCAATGAATGAAAACTTTTACGAATAAACATTTAATATAACTTTTTTGAAAAGTGAAGATAAACGACGACGGGAAAATCTGATTGTTGTATGAATAATGGTGTGAATTAAGGGATTTAGTAAGTTAAATCCTTTATCAAGATCGTGTAAAATCTTTCGAACAGAAATCCTGAATTCTGCAAGAGTCTTATTTTGCCCTATTCGTGGAAATATTTCTCGTAAATATTGCGGCAAAATTTCCAACGAAATAGCTTCAAGTATCGAACACGTGACACTTGTCACGATGCGAGATCCACAATTATAGAATGATTCGTTTGTTTTGTTTCAACTCGGACTCGGAGACCCCCTGTTGTTTCAATTTTAAGATATTAATGTTGGCCGATCTCTTTCTCTGGTCCAGCTATCCCGGATTTATCTTTATATATCTATATATATGTATACAGGGTGATCCACGATTCGTGATCAACCGACTGAGACGTACGTGTCTAAAAAGATCTATCGAAAAGAAAGAAAGTTCTTTCGTCGGAGCTTCGTTTTCGAGTAGAATCGAGTTTGAGAAATTCAAGTACGTGTGTTCGCAGTACTCGAAGTAATGTTTTGAACGAAACATACTCAAAGTTGCGACTTTTCTCGAGAACGAGAACGCCCCCAAACGAGGAAACGAGAAAGTATTCTACACATTTCGCTTGCTCTCGCGCCAATTATTCACGCTTGCTCCACTATGGAATTCAAATGCAAATTCAAGTGCACTTGATAAACCTTGAAACTGAATTTTCTCGAAAAACGAGGGCTTCGATCGAAAACAAAGTTCCATTATTTTCGTCTTCGACGCGTTCGTCGGCACAGTAGAGTCGCCACGAGTCGCGGAAAACACCGTGTACATAGAGGAAAGAAAGGTATTTGGACACTTTTTAAGCACGTACGTTTCACGAGAGGTAGTAGACCCTTTGAAAATGGCCATGGACAATCCCGGTTGCCGAAATGAAGTCGAGCGAGATCGTTTGCCCGGAGACGTTCAATCTGCCATGATCTCGTTTCGTTCGTGTTTCGTTAATCGCCGGAATGAGATGGAACGAAAGGAGGTTGAACGTTTGTTCTCCTCTTTTCGGTCCGTGTCTTCTCGTTTGCTCGGCAGACAGAAAAGGCCGCGGCCATTTTTCCAACCGGTTAACACGTTCGAGACGGAGTGTAGTTTTTATTGGTTGTATAAATTATAGTATTTTATATTTTTTTTATATTAATAAAACTCAGGCTCGATAAAGTGTCCACTAAAGCGTCCGACACCGGCTGAACGAATATTGCGGGCGTCGGTCCCCAGGGGGACCGACGCAAGCCCAACGGATGACGGGGTGTCGGTCCCCAGGGACTGACGCCGCCTCGAACGTGTGAAAGCCAAACCGATTCAGGGCGAGGCAAAAACGCGAGGCGTAAGTAAAAAAAAAACGGATGTAGAATGAGATGACGAAACGTGTAGGGAGGACGAGGGATTCATCAAGGAGGAGGAGAAGCCGCTGCCGTCGCACGAGCTGCAGAGGAAGGTCTGGCTGCTGTTCGAGTACCCGGAGAGCTCGCAGGGCGCCCGGGTAGTCGCGATAATATCGGTGATCGTGATCCTCCTGTCGATCGTGATATTCTGCCTGGAGACCCTGCCGGAGTTCAAGCACTACAAGGTGTTCAACACGACGACGAACGGCACGAAGATCGAGGAGGACGAAGTGCCGGACATTACGGACCCGTTCTTCCTAATAGAGACTATTTGTATCATCTGGTTCACGTTCGAGTTATCAGTGCGCTTCCTCGCCTGTCCAAACAAACTGAACTTCTTCCGTGACGTAATGAACTTCATCGACATCATCGCGATCATTCCTTACTTCATCACGCTCGGCACCGTGATGGCCGAGGAGGAGGAGACGATCGATCTGCCAAAGGCGCCGGTAAGCCCGCAGGACAAGAGCACCAATCAGGCGATGTCCCTGGCGATACTCAGGGTCATCAGGCTCGTCAGGGTGTTCCGGATATTCAAGCTGTCCAGGCACAGCAAGGGCCTTCAGATCCTCGGCCGTACGCTCAAGGCCTCTATGCGGGAGCTCGGCTTGCTCATCTTTTTCCTCTTCATCGGTGAGTTCTTCATTCTTCTTCCTTTCTTTATTTCTCTTTCTTTCTTTCTTTCTTTCTTTCTTTCTTTCTTTCGATGTGTTTCTCTCTTGTCTCTGTGTGTATCTGTTTTCGTTCATGTCAGACTTCTATAGGAGCCGATCCCTTGGGCGTCACGCACGCGCTTTTCTTCGAACGATTCTTCCACTTTCCGCGAAACAAGGCCCGCATCGTTGAGTCGACGGATCGAGATCGACGACATCGGCGCGAGATTCGAAGCAGCATACGATCGACTAGCCAGAAATGTTACGGTATCACCGTTTTTCAGTGCCAGGAACTATTTAGAAAACCGTGTTGGATAATGTCACGTGGCGCGACAGCGCTTCCTCGGTGTCTAATTTATCGAATATTCGCCAATTATTCAAATTCCGGGGTAGAATCGTGCACCTTTGGAGTAATAAAAACTAGCCTACGAGCAACATTCAATTGCACGTGCAATTTTGCACAGGAATTGTTGCTCAAAATAGCAATTATTAATAATTATTTCGCGACAATTCTATACTAATTATTTTACGACGTTTAAAACGTGATGGCAATCGGTTCGCGGACTACCGTGTGTAACGAGTGACCAAACCGTGTATAACAATTCGTCGCTTTCTTTTTCTCTGGATAGAATTACTAAGAAGTAATAAATTTATTATTTGTTTTGCCTTTTGCGTTATGTTTGAATATAGTTGAAACTAAGAAACTAAGAAACTAAGAAACTAAGAAACTAAGAAACTAAGAAACTAAGAAAATATTGCAATTTATTTTGTCGTGTAAAATCCTAACCTACTTCGAATCAAGATTTTAACACCTTGCGCTGACAATTGGTTCGCGGACCATAGCGAGTGGCCAAACTATACACAATAATTCGTCGCTTTCTTTTTGAACTCGTCAGTATGACATCACTGGATAGAAATTATTGCTAAGAAGTAATAAATTTATTATTATTTTTTTTTTGCCTTTTGAGTTATATTTGAATATAGTTGAAGCTAAGAAAATATTGCAATTTATTTTGACGTGTAAAATCCTAACCTACTTCAAATCAAGATTTTAACCTCTTGCGCTGACAACTGGTTTGCGGACTATAACGAGTGGCCAAACTATACACAGTAATTCGTCGCTTTCCTTTTGAACTCGTCGGTATATCATTGGATAGAAATTATTGCTAAGATGTAATAAATTTATTATTATTTTTTTTTTTTGCCTAGGTTAGAATATACTTAAAACTGAGAAAATATTGCAATTTTGGGATAAAAAAAATTCTCAACGTCGTTCCAGCGCAAGCGGTTTAACGCGATGAATTTTCGCGTAATTTGAATTAATAGACAATTAATTAGTAATCCCTACATGTGGGATACAAAGTACACAAATCTTCTGCGATTCCAAACAATGAGCTTTAATCTTCGAAAAGTTCAACATCAATTTAATTATTTGATAAATTAGCAGAAATGTCAAGCGCCGTTTTGTAAAAAAACTGCCCACTTATACGCGTAGTTAGGTTTAATTGAGAAGAAAGTAATTAGGAGAGGAAGCTTCAATATAAATGATTGACGACGAAATGGGATTATAAATTGAGCACCGCGATTGCGCTGCCTTTTCCTACCTTAAACGTTTTGTTTTCTTTTGAGAATGTGCACTGATGTGCCTAATTATTTCACATCTAGGCGATGACGAGTATACTCGACGAAAACACAGTGAATGCACCATCCATGTGCATCCATGTCTAGGGATTTTCCTCTAGTTTCATAGTTACTTTTAATCTCGGAAGCACGAGCGTTCGGTTTAACCCATTGACAAATGGGCAAATTTAGAGCGTCTTGCCCTGGGAGCCAAAATTTTATTTTAAAGAAAACATGAAATTTTTCAAAATATAATAATACTAAATTACAGATTTAGTATTGAAATGGCATTTACAGTAATTTTTATTGAAAAAGAAAAAACACTACGAGATAATAACTCGTAGCTGGCGCCACTGAATAAGATTCCTCTGCTTTTTTTCAATAAAAATTGTAATAAACAAAGACATTTTCTTTTACACCAATTGCAATCAATCTAAAGTTGTAGCGCAAACTATCCCGTAGTCGGCAGTTTTGGTACATACAGAGATAGTTGTTGTCTCGTAGTTGGCAGTCAATGGGTTAACGTGTCAATTGAAATGAAAGTAATATAGGAAAGAAAGCTTCGATACGACGATAAAGCGCTGATAATTGTAAATTGAGCATCGCGATTAAACGCTATGTGGCGCTATTCAACACGAAGTCTGAACAGCGCGATCGCGCTGCATGGCACTGAAAACACGGTTAATTTGACGGAATCTTGAACACAGCGGAAGAGAAAAATGGCAGCGTTCGCCAGTCGAGGAAATATTTCGGATGGTGGCTTCCGTGGCTTCCCCTCCGCGAGTAGATTCGCAGTCTCTGTCGTGCCGGCGGAATAGGTTTCTCGAATTCTGTCCTTGGACACGAACGAAGAACGCGCGAATCGGCGAGTCGTTGATCGTTGTTGAACGATCGGCGTTGAAGAATCGTTGGAAGAAAGCGCGTTGGACTGCGTAAAGATCTCTGCGGAAATCCAGGTCTTGCGAAAATCCAGGCTGAAAATCGGCCGGAGATCGTCTGCCAAGAAGATCGTGGAAATCCAATCAACGTAATGGAAGGAAGCCCCGTGAACGCTCGATCGAGCGGAAAGAAAAGAAAAAAGAAAGAGAGAGGAAAGTCGGAGGAGAGTGGACGCGCGCGTTGGTGTGGCGAGATCGATCGATCGATCACCGCGGACTCTTCCACCGTGTGTAGAGAGGAGCGGAGAGGAGCGAAGAGGAGAGCGGTGAATGGAGTGGACGTGGACGTGGACGCGGACGTAGAGAGATGGACTCTGCTAAGCTGATCTAAAGAGAGCTAGAAGGCAGCCACGGCAAACTGGCGTGTCTTGTGAAGCGTCTGTTCCTCTTGTGTGCGTTTCAGGTGTGGTGCTGTTCTCGTCGGCGGTATACTTCGCGGAGGCGGGCACGCAGGACAGCTTCTTCAAATCGATACCGGACGCGTTCTGGTGGGCGGTGGTCACGATGACGACCGTGGGCTACGGGGACATGAGGTACAGAGCCACCGGGGGCGTTAAACCCACTGAACCGGTGTTTTCTTCCTTGCATTGCAGGTGTGGTGCTATTCTCATCGGCGGTATACTTCGCGGAGGCCGGCTCCGAGAATTCGTTCTTCAAGTCCATTCCGGACGCGTTCTGGTGGGCCGTTGTCACGATGACGACCGTGGGCTATGGTGACATGACGTATGATGTACTCACTTTCACTTAAGACTCTAGTTAATGCCCGCCAAACAAAACGAAAACACATTTACTTACTTTTAACTCTCTCCTCCGATACTCTATTTTTACTCTCAGCTACTTTTAACTACTCGATTACTCGTATATACCTATACCTATACGTAACTCAGCACCCCTCTCCTCCAGTTTTTCCTCCATCTTCCACCCCGTCTCTCTTTCTCTCTTTCTTTCTCTCCTTCTCGTCTCCTCTTACTCCGTTTTTGATTGCTTATTCTCAGTTTTCGTTTCTAGTTTTTTTTCAACTAATTAAACGACCGAATTGAATTGAATGCTTGATAGAATTGAATTGTGCTAGTTTTTAGTCTCTCTTTCTCTTCCATTCTCACGCATTCTTTTACACACAATTGCTCTCTCACTCTCTCTCTCTCTCTCTCACTCTCTCTCTCTCTCTCTGTCCCTCAATCCCCCACGCAATCGGAATGTTTTTTTCTCTCTTTCTCCACTTGCTCCTAGATCAAGAATCTTTCTTCTTCTTTACTCTCTTCATCGTCGTCATTCTTCTCCGTCCCCCTCCCCCACGTTTGATCCCATCGCGGAGCACGCTTCGCCTCGCGAGCAATCGGCGATCGGAACAGCTCGTTATTCAATTTTTCTTTTTTCTTTTTTTCTCGAACAATCTTCCCATTTTTGTCGATTCGTTACATTCGTCTTCGAGCGTGATTCAGCCGCTCGATTTTCTGCTCTTTTCTCCCCTGTTTCCGTCACGGCGTGCCACTCATTGCCCGATCTCGACTACACGATCCCGCGAAAAGAAAAGAGTCGATCTCCCGGCAGCGAGTGGTGCGAATTGAAACATCGAAGCGAGCGCCGCGCTTCAACGCGCCTAATTACGCCCTTTGGATGAATAATCGAGAACGCGAGAACGATCGGCGCGCGAGCCGAAGTGACAAAGTTGCAAACTCGATCGCGTCCCGAGATTCGAGCCGATTTATTCTGAAAGTCGCCCGGAGTTCATCTATTTTATTTCGAGATCGAGATATATTTAACTTAATACTTTACCGACCGTGTATTAGCGGTGAATAGTTAGCTGATTAATAGGCTACTTGTCGGTAAAGTGTTAAAATATGTTAGCCGATTAATAGGTTACTTGTCGGTAAATATGTTAGCCGGTTAATAGGCTACCGGTCGGTAAAGTGTTAAGCTTGCGCTTCAATAAATTTAAAGATAATGACATGGTAGTATATATAACGTTTTTTGCGTTTCTAACTGTGTAATTTACCAATCCAATTAGTATTATGTGAACATTGTTTAGGAAATAACACGTCTCTGATGGCTATAAATGGACTTGAGCAACTTTGAAAATTAACGATAATGGAATAACTTTTTTAATTTTTAAAAAGGCATAATTCCCTTGAAATAAATAAATATATATATATATATATACAATTTTGTGTTATAAAATCAAACAATATCGAACTTTTAATCACTATTAGAGAAACAAGTTACGTTCAAATAATATTTTGTAATTTATAATTCATTCTAATTTGCGTATGTGGGAGGGATTTAAAATAATTATGGTGTAATAAGTCCAATACATCGTCTTACATTTCTTTATACAACGGTGTTAATTCATATTATTAAAGTTTCTTGGTCTCGAAGCGGTAAAATCCAGAGTTTCAAGTAGTACATCGTTATTCATCGACGTTTTGTAGAACATTTTACATAGTTGAGTTGTGAAAAATCGCGTCCCAACATATTTCTAACCAATTTGCCATCTCTCGATTAGTATTTCTTAACCTTCTAAAAAACGTCGTCTGAGAGGTTTAGTTGAAATGAAATCTTCTCCTTTCGTTACACTTAGACTGAAGTTACATTTGACTTCGTAATACTTCGTATCACTCTGAAAATTGGAGGACTTAGGCCACTCTCATGAATAAAAATTTTCTATTAACCAGCTGTGTAATTCTCTGCATAAAAAAATCTTAGGCGATTTTCGAAACACGTACGTTTGCTTACGATTGCTAAGCGTAACGATATCATACGATATCATACGATTTGCTTAAAAATCGAAAGGATCAGAAAGTAGAAATGTAAATATTTCGACTCGCTTGGACTTAGGCCACTTTCGAAAATAAACGGCTCACATACCCGTTCTCTCTCTCTCTGTCTCTGCATTTCAAAAAATCGCGGAAAACGATCGAGAGAAATCGACGTGGTTTCGTAGCACGCCGTGGCAGACCCTCGAGATTCGAGAGCATCCATCGAGAGACAGAGAGAGAGAGAGAGAGAGAGACTCGAGATCTCCGGTGTTACGGCCGAAGGGGCTCGTTGAGCAATTGCCTCCCCGCGTAAATCAATAAGTGTCCTCGGGCGACCGGCACGCGGGCATTCGTTTCTTGGAAACGCCCTCGGTAAGGGACGAAAGAGACGAACCGATCGCCGTGAACGGTTTTCGGTGATCGTATCGTGACGATAAACGAGTAATTCACGAGCAACGGGTGAAGTACCCACCGCGATTTCGAACGTGGAACGAGAGACATTTGGCTCCTCGTCGTGTCATGGTTAACTCGTCGATAATCAAATACACTCGGGGCGATACTTTGGCAAGTTCGAGCCTAAGGTGTTGGGCTAGTTACGGACAATGTAGCCGGAACGTTTGTCCCATTGACAATTCCCGTTCAACGAATGGGAACGAAACGAAACGAAACGAAACGGGGCGGCCGCTGATTATTCTCGCACACAGATATATATTCTTGCGGGCGTGGTGTCTTTGCGTGCAGGGTGTCCCATTTAGCGTTGTCACTATGAATGTCCTTTTGTCCCTCGTCCGAAGGCGCGCTCGCGATTGAATCATTTTGGACATTGGATAGCGGAAAAAAAGAAAATCCGAAACTTTGGCTTTGTCGATGCTCTCGCGTTCAGAGCTACGCCTAACACAGTTGACCTTAAACGAATTATTGACGGGGGAATTTCGTTCCATTCGGTTCGATAACTTAAGAGCCAGAATTAATAATCAATTCAGAATTTTTTTTTTCTTTTCGAAATTTTATAAATTCGAAACAGTGTATCTTTGTCTAAATTTTTAAAAAGCTCGCGATTTTTCGTAAAATGTACAAATGGAAGCTTGTGCAAAATTATCACGAGAACGTCTCGTTTGTTCGATAGCTTAACGCTAGAACTATAACAACTAATTCGGATTTTCTTTCAGAAATGTTATAGATGTAAGAGAGTAGATCTTTCGTAAAACGTACAAATGAAAGCTTGTGTAAATTGTATAATCGTTAGAACTAAAGTGCTCGAAATAACCAATTTCATCAGAATAGACAGCACATCTTTATCTTAGATTTAACTAAGCTTGTGCAATTTGTTGCATTGCAAACATTCTCTTCTCACTTTAACATCGAATAGACAGGACTTAGCATCATCAGCACCAAATTCTAAATGCTCCAGTCAATCAAGACTATTCGTTATATTCGTTGATCGGCAACTAGTCCGAAAAAAAACAGAGGCAGCCAGATAATTGAATCGAGAATGTCGGTTGCAGGATATTCAAAAGGTATTGAAAGAGAATCGTCGATGTTTGAGTAGAGCAGCCAATATATATAGGAGCAGTCGTTCATCCTGTGCGGCACACCGAACGCTAGAAGCCCCGTCCCACTTTTCCCATTACGGTGCACGCATAGAGCTCGAGCACCTTTGTCGAGAGAAAAACAACCGGCGTCACTCGCTTCCTCTATGTCGTTTCTCGCGTCTCTTCGCGTAACTTCCCCCTCCATCTTCTCCTCCTTCTCCTCTTCCCTCGTAACGGGCGGAGGGGAGGGGGCATCGTAATTTCAAAGTATTCCACCCTCGGCTACGCTGTCGCGTCTCGTTACATCGATTTCTCGCTTCCCATTACAGCGATTGATCGTAGTTTTCGGTAACCCTTCGCCTGTTGCTGCGCCCGGCCCTAAGGTATCGAACTTGCTGCTGCACCGTGAACTTGCCTGTACCCCCTTTTGACAGTACCCCCATCGAGTACCCCCACGTGGGGGTACCGCGTCCGTGTTTTTGATTCGTCGTTTGTCTCCGATACAATTTTTCGTTGTCTTCGGAGCTCGCTGAGATTTTTTCTCTCTTCTTTCCTCTCCCGAATTCCGACCAGCTCCGGTGCTCTCTCTCTCTCTCTCTCTCTCTCTCTCTCCCGATACCAATACAGTTTGTGCATGTTTCTCCGCGATCAAACGCGCGCAGGGTGTGTCCCTCGTAACTGGGTTGCGAACTGTCGAAGGTGGGAAGAAATTGTAGAGAAAAGTCTTGGTTTCATAGTGTGAACGAGCTGCGTTGCGATTGCTTCCCTGCATTGGCGTGGTCGGAGAAATGCAAAATTGCAATTTTCTCTGCAATTTTCTCTGCAATCCTTGCACGAATCGATTCCTCGTGTCATTTTCACACTCGATACTTCTCGAGATATTTACTTTTTTCCCTTTCTTTTTTTTCCTTTCGGTTTCTTGCAACAAATGTTCGAATATCCTACAGCAACGTTGCAGTCTCAGTTTCTTACACTTTTCACTGTTCTCGTCGTTCACGCTTTTCGTCGGGTTGTTCGATTGTTCGGCGCTCACATTTGAACAATTCCTCTTAAACCTTTCGCTACCATGGACGAGATATCTCGCCGCAACTACGTCGGTGCGTTACCGACAATACCGACTGTTTCTGCGATTTTACTGGCGAGTTATAATTTCGCTCTTGCGACGAGTTATCTCATGTGTCTTTTATTTAGATCAGTAGAAAAGACAAAAAGTTATTGAGAGACATCTCGTCAGTAGCATCGCAAGAACGGAATTGTAAAGCGAGATAACTCGTCAATAGAATTGTAGGAAAGTAGTGTGCTATGAGATATCTCGTCCATGGTAGCAAAAAAAGTTAGTTCGTTCTTATCATATCATCGACTGAAGTGAATTGAAGATTGTGACGTGTTTTTTAAGAAACCTCACAAGAAAAAGTCAAAGAGGTTTAAACCGAGCGAATCGATACATTGGCCAATACGGTCAGACTGTGTTTTCCAGACCATTCGTCTCTTTTTATTCTTTTTCTTTTTTTTTTTTTTTTGTTTTTTTACGATATGTGCCATTTTGTTGGTAATTTAATTATTTTCAAACTCTTCGCTCATTGTCAGCATTCACGTAAAAAAAGTGTTTAAAATATTAATTTCAGATGCTGAAAAATAGGTAGATATTTCGAAGAATATATTCAGCCTACTCTAGTGCCATTTCTTTCTTTTTTTTTTTTTTTTTTTTTATCCAGAATGGCACGATGGATCGACTCGCGCAGGAAGAAAATCGAGCGCAATTGCACTTTTTTGCAAAAGAGAAAAAAAAAATCGCGTCACACGATGACAGACAGAACTCGCGCGAAACTTTCCACGGCAATTTTTTTTTTCACCATCTTTCGAGAATCAACCGAGTTATGTAGCCCGACCCAGTTACCAGACACCACCAGCTCTCTTCACTGTTGTTGCGTTTTTTCCCATCGTTATTGGTCCCAAAAGACGAATCATTTGGTCTTGCTCCCTTTGAAAGTTTTTACTCCTTTTTACTCTTTATTTCTTTTTTTTCTTCTCTCGCTCACCTAGCTATCGTTACTGCTACTACCATCAGTCATGGATCACAAAGGCCCATAGTACAGTGACACCTGCATAGGAATGAATCCGAAGCTAGAAATCGCAGCTCGAGCCGACTCGTCGCGTTTTTTCGCGTTTTCCGCTTTCCGATGGTCTCGTAATTAACAACAACTCTGAACGGCTACATATATTCTGTAATGAAACAGCAACGACGACAACGACGACGACGACGACGACGACGACGAGATTCATTTGAAAGGGAGAGAACGGGAAAGAAAAGGAAAACGCGCGACGTGGAGGAGGAGGAGGAGGATTCGCACTAAAATCCATTCGCGATGCATTCATCGGTCGAGCGTGAATGAGCGTGTGACGAGCGGTGAATTTTTCTTTGCCGCCTTTGATCTCGGACCGGTATTGTTCCGCGGATATACAGCGGACGGTTATTCAATTAGACTCAGGCCGCAAAGAATGCGTCATTTCGCAGCCACGGATTAGTCGGAAATAACCGCGCCGTTGCGTTCTATAATCCGGCCTGTTGGTAATTGAGAGAGAGAAAAAGAGAGAGAGAGAGAGAGAGAGGAAAGCTTTTTTTATCGTTTATTCCGTCATTCAAACGGTTAATTGGTATCTCGTTAGGAGTTTTTCATCGGCGCGTGTTCATAGTGAGCAGAGGAAGGAAAAATAAGACGTGTCTCCAACACGTGAATTCCAACTTTCGATCGCGAACGATCGACGTGAAATTCCTTCCTTTTCTCTCTCTCTCTCTCTTTCTTTCTTCCTTTGCTTTCTTTTCTCTCTGTGCCAGTTTCCGGAAAGATACGGAAAGTTACGTGGAGTCGCACGAAGTTCGACTTTGCCATCTACGTTGATTCGACTGCGCTCGATCCGAGCGGTGCCTTAATAACCCTTTCGATACTAACGACGACTAGCACATCGTTGAACGCTTGTTGTGTACTAACGGCGACTAGTATAGTCATCCACAAATAATTCGCATCAATTCATACTTAAACTTTGGTATCGGATCTGCGAGAAAAAATTATCAAATGGTACAAAAAGTTTCTCTTTTCAGACGTGTCGTTTGTATAAATTTCAAAACGAAGGAAAACCTGACGTTGATGGGACAAATTTTACAAAAGTATCGCAAAGACTATTTTGTTAAATGTCTACGAGAAAAATTATCAAGTGCAAAAAGTTTTTCTTTCACACGTCGGACGTGCCGTTTGTATAAATTTCAAAACGAAGAAAAACCTGACGTTGATGGGACAAATTTTACAAAAGTATCGCAACGACTATTTTGTTAAAAGTCTACGAGAAAAATTATCAAGTGCAAAAAGTTTTTCTTTCACACGTCGGACGTGCCGTTTGTATAAATTTCAAAACGAAGAAAGACATTTCGATTTTCACCTGCAATTGTTAAAATTATTACCCAGACAATTTTGTTAAAATTATTACCGAGTCTTCGGACTGACTGCTGGTCATTTCCCTTCGATTTGTACTAGCAGTGATGATCGAAAAAGCGCAGCAAGAAAATGCATCGTTTGTCTCGGAAACGTTGAACGACGAGAAAGTCGCCATCTAGTTGTAAAATTTGCGACTATCGCCGTTTTCAAATATTTCGTACGAAATTATATTATTAAACAATTTTGTTAGGGCTTTATTACCCAATAAGTAATATCGTTTTCAAATTTAATAAACATTGCCATCTAGTGACAATAATTTAATTAAAGCAATTATAACATAACCTATATTCTAGTTATATACATTGAGTTATTCAGTGTGTTTGTTGTTAAATTACATTTAGATTGAAACTGTATTAACTCTTAAATTAAATGAAATTTTGTACAGTATCAAAAAAAAAAAAAAAGAAAAGAGACATTGCTCATGGCTGAATTTAAAGCGTTAATAATATAAAGCATTATTATACTATAAAATGCATTGAGGTATGGTTTCTTTCTACCGATTCGTCACGTTGCACGGCAAAAAATTTAAATATTACGCTCCTCCTCCGCTGAGATGGCGCTCGCGTCGTAATTATAGAGGTTTGCTCCTTTAAATAAATTACGAGAGTTAACAACAATATTTATTAATGTTAATGTTTAACATTCACAACGACCGTTCACTTCGATTGATTGTTAACAACTGAGGATACAAAATATATTTTCTGCTTTCTTACTTTCTTCATTCTTCGTTAAACTCGCTTTTTCAAGTATTCGCCAATTTATTGTTCGAAGATAGTATTTCAACTTTTTCTTTCATTTGAATGAAATTTCGATTCCTGTATTAGTGTTTGTCGAATTTCCTCGTAACGTATACCTTATACTACTTAATATAGTGAAGATTGGTGATATATTTTCACAGATTATTATATCGTCAGAGATAGTGTTGGATCTCTTCGCAAGTCACGTAGACATCGCCAATTTCATGGAGGTTCACTCCTTTAAATAAATATATCACGAGACTTGACAAGAAAACTATTTATTAATATTAATGTTTAAGATTTCACAACGACCGTTTATTTCGATAACAAACCGAGAATACCGAGAATATTCTCTTATTTTCTTCGCTCTTCGTTTTGAACTCGCTTCTTTTTCTTTTCAAATACTCGCGCCGCCGCATTCGCTGCGGCAGCGTATCGGCGATTTGAAACTGTCCGTTTCAACAGGAGGCTCAAGATGAAGCCGTATCGAAAGGGTTAACTGCTCGTCGCCACTCGCAGTCAGTCGATTCTTGGGACGATCGTTACGAAAGGCAGGATCACGTGACGAAAACAGTGAGAAGAAGAAAACTGCGTCGCGTGCACGTTCGATCGGACCGGAGAGTGTCATTGACTCGATGATTGTGTTCGCCAAAAAAAAAAAAAAAAAAAAAAAAAAGAAAAAAGAAGGGAATGAAAAGCGTATAGAATTGCATGTGGCAACCACTGAATCGGAGGATTCGATCGGATTTTAGGCAGTCGGAATGGCATCGGCGCTTGTGTTTTAGAACTGTTCGCGTGCATCGGCGCACGCGCGAGAGAGATGAGCCTTTCTAGAGAGTCACGTTAGTCCCCTAGTCTAGCCTAGAGAGCCCGCTTCTTATTAGAACACGCGAGTAACACTATAAGTATACACGGCGTTTTCCCGTTCGTGCGTTCGGACAGAGTGGACAGCTCTGAAATAAAATAAAAAAAAAAACAAAAAACTTGGAGAAAAAGAAGAATAACGAGAAAGAGAGAGAGAGAGAGAGGGGGGGGGAATGAGATCGCGAACGCGCGCACGCAAACGCACCGTGTATATCTATAGGAGCCTCCATAAGTACCGCATAAGTAGCGCCACACTCGACTCGACACGGCAAACTCACACAAGATAGAAACACCACACCTAGCACCGAGTTTCTAGACGATGGAAACGAAGCTATTTCTCAACGTTTCGAGTGGCAATGGTTCGGCCGCTGAATAAAACCGGGCTGTTTCCCTCTGCTTCAGGCCGGTCGGTGTCTGGGGGAAGATCGTGGGCTCTTTGTGCGCGATCGCCGGCGTGCTGACGATCGCCCTGCCCGTTCCCGTCATCGTCTCCAACTTCAACTACTTCTATCACCGTGAGACTGACCAGGAGGAGATGCAGTCGCAAAACTTCAATCACGTGACCAGCTGCCCGTATCTCCCTGGTACGAACGATCCCACCGATCGAAATTTTCCAATCGACCCCTCCTCCCGTGTGTTTCCGATCATGGTCGTTTATTATACTCCCTCTGTCCGAAAATACATGGTATACACTTGAAAGGAGATCTTAGATTATCTAGAGTTTCGAAATCAACTGGCAATACTCGTTGTATTGGCCTAACATATTCGACAGGCGTTGTCTTAGAGTTCTGTTGGAATTTGGAAGACCAAAAATTAGTTTTCTTCTTTTTTTTTTTTTTAAGAAAAATAAAACAGTCACCGCTGTAATTTGAAAATGGAGAAATTTCAACCCAAATAACAATGTGAATTTACAAAGAAGAGACGCCAAATCGAAGCAATTGACTAACGAACAACGTCATGGTATCTTGCAATAGCTATTACAGTATATGAAGAACAAAGAGAAATTAGAACATGGTTCTATTAATAAAGTGCGATTCAAGATGCGTTTAATTAAATTAGAAAGAAATACTCTTGATAACGTTTTTATAACATTACAAACGTGTATGGAATCAATTATGTTGACAGGAGGGGGAAATTCCTCATATAAATAAGGTAAAACTTCGTCGTGAGGGTCGATTAGCTGAAATGTATATATATATTCAGAAGAAGCGTTCAACAAGGCTAAATCTCACATGAACTGAATTTGGATTACACTACAAAATTATTTGTATTTAGTTATATTGCGATAATAAAACGAATTTAATATTTGTTTCTTTACATTTAATTTTAGTTTTATTTGATGTTTTTCGCAAATATGTATACCATATTTTCGAACAGAGGGAGTATTATTTATCGTGGTTTCGTCTATTACGTTTCAGCATTTGTTCCTCGCTTTCACGCTTACCGCGACTGAGTATTAAGCGTGTCGTTTTGCTCGAATTATCGATCTTGTCGATAGAGCGAAGACAACATTTGAATCTTAAAAGAGCATTCTTTAATGAAACAACGCGTTTGCTATTGGTTGCACGAAGGCCCCCTAACGTCGCGTGCAAGGATCTCGCTTTCTAGGGCTAATTTAATTTTACACGCGGCGTAACCTGCTCGCGAGATACGATTCACGCGCAATTCACAGTGTTTAAAGAGAGAAACTGCAGATCGATGCAAAGGGAGAGACCGGTTGCAAAAGATATCTCGGCCGATAACTAAGACGCGGAGTAAGAAAGCAGTAAGAAAAAAATCGCTCTCGTCGAGAGTACTCGAACGTGTTTGATTCCGCTTGTCGAGTTGCCGACAGACAAATCCCGGCGAGTGTCTGCACCGGTATCGCGTGTCTACGCCCCTGCCAGTTTACCGTGGCTTTAATCCGCTTAGGCGCGAGCTGCCCCGGTCAATCGGGGTCAATTTTTCGCGCGTTCGTTCGCGCCTCGTTGGAGCCGAGAATCATCGAACGACTTTAAAGAGGAATCGACGCAATCGGCGAGGATTATCCGCACGGGAAGCATGCACGCGGACGATTTAAGCTCGACTTTGTAGTGGTTGTTTGAAACTGTGTGTTTTGAAACGCCAGCGGCACTCGAGCGATACTACGTTTTTCTCGTTTGTTTCGCAGGTCAACACTTGAAGAAGAGCTCGATGTCGGAATCGTCGTCGGAGATAATGGAGCTGGAAGAGGGCATACTGCTCACTCATCCCGAGATTACCAAGAAGCCCAACTGCAACCCTCGCCACAATAACAATATTAATCCAGCCTGTATGAGCATCGAGACTGACGTCTGACTACTAGGTGGGTAAATAGAAGGACTCGCCTCAACCTGTTGTTCACTGTTGGGTTGGCCACTATGTTCCTGCAATCTTTTCCTAAGCAAATAACACAAAACTTTATTATTACCTTATTAAACAACAACTTTGTTCAACAACGTATCGATCATTTTGATCCATTGCTTTTTGCCATCTTTCTAGCAGCTTCGTAATTCTATGCTCAAAAAAAAAAGTCCTGGCCTTTTGCGGCCAGAGAATCATCGGAAGATGATCCTCAAAGATTTTCTCCTCTCAAAGAATTCCGAAGAGAGCGAAACAAGTGAAGGTTCGGCGAATGAGGAGGATGCAGTACAAACACGTTTCATCCTAGTTACAACAATTTCTGACGTATGAGTCTCCAATGACGTATGGGATTTGGCGTTATCGTGATAAAAGGCCAATCCCTTCGCGACTCACTAATTCCGGACGTTTTTTATGAGTAGCATTGCTTGATTCGCCCAGTTGTCGACATTACAGACTCGAAATTAATCGTTTCATTCCTCGGAAGCAATTCAAAAAACACGATGCCTTTCCAATCCCATCAGATTGACAACGTAACCTTCCTCTGACGAATCTCTGCTTTCGAAGTGCTTTGGGCCAATGTCACTGCAGACGATCCACTTTTCATCGCCTGTTCATCACACGTTTCAAAAATGAATCGTCTGTAATAACGCGTTTGAGCAGATGAACTTTTTCGAGTCGATGTGGTGTCCAAACATCGAGTTTACTCACAGATCCAAGTGCCTTTATATGATTTTCCACGTTTGATTTTGATACGTTTAGAATTTCTGCCACGTCTCGCGTCACGTAGGGCCTTTTATTTTGTCGCTATCGATCTCCACTGGTCTTCTTGAGCGTGAAATCACCAGAGTGAAGTTCAGCAAACCATTTTTCGCACACACGCATTCCGACAAAGCATCTTTACCATGTAAATCTTTTTACGTCGCATTTGTTTCCCCCTCTTTAAAATAAAACAACGAAACATACCGAAAATAGTGGTTTTGATAGTTTCTTCAGTTTTAAATGAACAACGCAATAAACAACACCTGACGAATTTGCACGCAATTTTTTTGCAAAAGCAAGCTTGCAATGATCTCTATCGAATGAACGAACAATCTCCAGGATTGAACTAAAATTACTTACACTTCTTACTTGCAACGTCTACAATCGATCGTCTGTCTGAAAAAAAAAAACCCGCTTACTTAGGACTTATTGGCCAACCTAACCTAATAGTTAGGTTGGAGATTTTTCACTGGCCGTGCGAATGTCTAAAGAGTCTCGTTCGAGGAAAACACGAAGAGGGGGGAGACTCGCCCTCGGGAAATCGAGTCTTCGGACTTCAAACCGATACTTTGACAATGAGTGATCGAAACGCGATCGCAAGACTAGTAACGAAGGGTTGTTAATTTGACTGATAATATCGAGTCGTATACTCGTGCGATAAGTTCAGGTCTCGATTTAAAAGAAAGAGTAAACCTAACCTAAACTTAACCTAAATTTATGAGATTTCAAATCAGATTTTAACCCTTTGCACTCGGGGGATTAGTTTCACATTTCCTTCCATCTATCACGATAAATGCAATTTATCACGAAAAATTTAGGACGACCTCCTGACACATTTTTTGGCCGGCAATTTTTACGCAGTAGCTACTTCATATCACTGGCTATTATTTCGTAATTGAGTATGAAAGTGAAACAATCTAAATAAACTTCAATATACTTTGTTTATACAGAATTTGAATTTGAATGAAAATTTTGTATATCCCTTATACATGTTATATTTTGTGCATAAAATAATTTCAATAATTTTTTTTTGTTGTTGTAATAAATTGTATAGCAATCACCTACGTGTAATGGTACACAAGTTTTGTAAATTTGTCGTTTTTTGGAGGTTTAACATCCGATTCATAACTGCCTTCCGACAAACTATCAATTCGATATCGCTACGATATAATACTTGAAAATCACTCGAACAATCGGATAAATTCCTCATTGAACAATTCTTCGCTGTCACCGATCCGTTATGATCGAAATCTTTTTGTAACGCTAGAATTGCGATGAAAAACCTAAATAATCAATAAAAGTAATTCTTTTTTTTTATAACAAAGTAGTGAACACGCGGTTGAACACGACGAAGAAGGATTTAAAATAGTTAATAACAAAACACTCAACTCGTGACTCGTTAAATCGTGAAAAAAAAAAGAAACGTTAACTTGTTTATTGAAAAAACACCAAACACCAAAAATTATCGACGAAATTTATAAAATTTCACATTCTTGTAAACTTTCTACAGTTGCCGTAAATAGAACACGAAGGGTTGGCCAGCCGAAGGGTTGAGATTTTAACTCAACGCCAAGCTTCCCTCGAATAAATAAAAATTACGCGCAACACTTTCAATGCTTGGGGTAGCCTGTGTCACTTTCACTTAGTTTCAGCAAAGTAAAAAGCGGAGGGGAATTCACTTCTTGAAACTGGGGAGTAGAATGACGAGGAGCCGAGAAAAGAGAAAGTTTAAAACGGGTGTTGGTGTGATTGCAGTGAAGGAGACGGTGGCAACGTGGTGGCCAATGCTGGAACGATTGTCGAGGAACAGCTGCAGCTTGCTACGGTGCCCGACGTAGGCCTCCTTCACACGTCGTCGTAGTCGCGCTAGCTGCGAACGCTAGCGACACAGCGCGCGTACGCGTGCGCGCTGGCTGCCGGATTCGCGACGCGGCTGCGCATGCGCACGCGCCAACCCGCCGTCTGTCCATATAGTTTGTCAATACGGAGGGGTGCTTCCAATCCATTGCCACGTCTGTCAACGAGAGAAAGAGAGAGAAAGAGAGAGAGAGGCGAAAGAAAGTAACAGAGGGAGAAACGCAACGACCAAGAAGAATCGGCTGACTAAATCGGGTGTTCGCGCAGGTTTTCTTCCATCTTCATGTCGGTGCGACGCGACCCGGAACAGAGGAAGATATATATATATATATATACATATATATATATATATATACATATATATATATACATATATGTATACCCGTGCGTCGGCGGCTGTGAGAGTGGGATAAATAAACGAACAAAGAGAAAATAGGTTTGATACGGCAACGAGTTGTCCCTGTCTTCGACGAGGTAATAGCGCGAAGAATCGTCGAGAACGAGAGAGAGAGAGAGAGAGAGAGAGAGAGACAGCCGTTTTCGGAGGTGTTGCCACGGTACACACTCGCACCCCACGTAGGGACCTACGTGCTAATAAGGGGGACGGAGCCAGGATATTTCAGTCGCGCTCTGCCGGTCCCCACACCACCGACTCCAGTGTTCAATACAAACGGTAACAAATAAATAAAAGATAACAAAATATAAACGGTATAAACGAAACGAAAAGAGAGAGAGAGAGAGAGAGAGGATTAAGTCGCGGCGGCTTCGCGAGTTAAACAAGAAAGAAAGAGAGAGAGAGAGAGAGAGCGAGAAGGAGAAAAACGGGGGGAAGAAAATATATAAGAGAAAGAAGAAACGTGGTCGTGCCCTTAAAACCCCCTCCTCCGATTAGTTTGGCGTCGACAAAAAACCGGCAAAACACGGCGGATCGAAGGGGGAGCCGGCCGGCAACGAAACGCAGGGGAATCGTACCAGATAATACTAATTAATTATTATTATCGATGTAATTATATATCGAGTACACGTAGGCGAAGGTACGCTAAACAAACAAACAAACAAACAAAAATAAACAAAATAAATAAGGAATATTCGTTTTAAATGATTGTAACACATCGCGCGAAAAACGGACGAAGCCACGATCGAGCGGAAGAGGAGGACATAGCCGGGGGAAAGAGAAGAACGGAACGAAAATGGCGATGGCGCTCGCGTTGAGAGAGAGAGAGAGAGAAATATATATATATTTCTGAAGACGATATATATATATATATATATATATATATATATCGGTAAATAAACGTTGTAAGCACGGCGAGTAGCTACGGAAAACAAGAGTGCGTACTTTTTTTTTTCTCTCTCTCCAGTGGAGAGAGACAATTTTTTTTTCTCTCTAACGGAGGACAAATTACTCGAATCAAGGACACGCACCGATATATATATATATATATATATATATATATATATATATATATATATATATTTCGAACCGCGAGATACCATTTAGAACGCAATTCGTTTTTCAGAGCGTAGTACACTGTGTACTTGTACTTGCTGACGACACGGCCGTGTATACACGAACACGTAATTACCACGCGTAATTTCGAAGGAACAGCGCGCGTTACTCTCGTTGTTGAACGTTGTTGTTAAAAGAAAAAAAAGAAAAAAAAAGTAGCGATAGCCGTCGATCGTGCACGATCCGCGAAGTTTGAGGGGGGAAAAACCGTGTGTACGATCCGAAGGAAAAATTCGAAAACGTTCGAGGATCGTTTGCCGGATTCGATTCGCTGCTCGTGTGCTTTCTCCGGCGCATAATTGCGACCGGTAACTGCAATCGTATTGTATTTACTGTATCACTCTTCCGTGCACGTTCGAGAGAAACGCGCGAGAGAATCGGTGAACTAGAGTCGAACTGGAAAGCACCGCGTTGAGGTTAGCTTTGGTTTGTCGCTGAAGAGCCGATTTCGTAAGGACGAAAGTTAATTACTATTAATTAATTATCGCCAACTGGGCAAGCTGGAAAAAACTGTTGCGAACGAATGACCGGAAAGCAATGTCTGCCGATGGCGCGTATATAATAACCGTGTAAATACGCTCCCGATCTCGCGACGAATGTCACCAATGTGTCACGGAATTCGGTCCCTTCGTTTCACACCGACCAATATACGAACTCAATACACACAGAGAGAGAGAGAGAGAGAGAGAGAGAGAGAAAGTCAAGTAGTAGCGAAAGCAGTATGTATCACGCAGAGATATATTCGGTTTTAATTGTTAGCGAGGCCAATTTGCCAACGTTTCACAATCGAGTCGATCGCAAACGATCACGAGTCCGATTCTTGTGTTCAAGAAAAAAAAAAAAAAAATACGACGGTCAGAAAGTGTTCAAGTATAAACTTTTGTTTTCCGCGATTGCGCGAGGTTCGTCGTTTTTCAATTAATCAAAAAAAAGGTCGATCGTTTTCGTTTCGTTTTGTTTCTTTTTCTCTCGCGCACGCTCACTTCCCTGTGATCGTTTTCACGTTTTCTTCCACTCGTCTGCCAGCGAGATTTCCCGCCCTTTCGATCGAATGTCCAATTTTTGCAAAGCATGCTAGTAAATTCCGTCGTTACGTATACACACATATACATATATATATATCTCGAGTGAATATCGATGAAATGCCAAATCGTAAAGTAGTAATTTCAAGTATTTCCACTAACGAAACGAACGAATGATCGAAAGGGGGAGCGAGATTTTTTTTTTTTTTGGCTTCTATCTTCGACACGGAAATAAAGAATTCGGAATTCAACAGTGAATGAGA